>JAECUM010021713.1:0-50540 GCA_016617855.1 Megalonaias nervosa | reverse complement strand
TAAACGGTCCTACTAAATACTGCTAAGCCTGACAAAGCCCGACAAAGCCACACAAAGCCCGACAAAGCCACACAAAGCCACACAAAGCCAGATTTAAAAAGTGTATTTATATTGTTAATTATATTGATGAATCAATTAACTTAGCCGAAAGACATATTTATGCAGATTTAAATGACCGAAAATTGGGCGACAAAGTTCGAAATCGAATAATGACAAAGTAATAACAAAGTCTCACAAAATCATATGCAAAATGTGTATTACTTAATAAATTGTTCTTTTAACTTATTATCGAAAGAAAATGCAATTTTTCAGTATATCCTAATCACGCAAAGCCAGACAAAGTCATACAAAGCCTCACAAATCCTCACAAAGCCTGACTGAGTCATACAAGTCATATTAGTCAAGTGTATTTATATTGTAAATTATATTGACGAATAAAGTGACCAAACTGAAAGATTAGTTTTCAACATCATTATGCCGAATTAAATAACCGAATAAATTTTGGCTTCAAAGTTTGATTTCGAATAATGACAAAATCGTATATAAAATGTTTATTATTTGATAAATTGTTCATCTGCATGATTATCGAAAGAAAATGCAATATTTCAATATGTCCTAATTATACAAAGGCTGACAAAGTCACAAAAAGCCCGAAAAAGCCACACAAAGCATCACAAAGCCTGACAGAGTCGTGCAAAGTCATATTAGACAAATGTATATTGTAAATTATATTGACGAATATATTAACCAAACGGAAGGACTAGCTTCAATATAATTATAAATAATGATAAAGTACTGATAAAGTCTGAACAAAACGATATTTGAAATGTTTGTTATTTTATAAACTGTTCTTTTGACTGATTATCGAAACACAGGTTGACAAACTCATCAAACCTTTCGATGTCTCATAAGAAAGGCATACAAAGCCTGACAAAGTCATACCAAGTGATAATACAAATGTTTACTATTGTTGTATGGTGTTTTTGCCGGATAAATTGCAAAAGAAAAATGTTTGATTTACTACGCACACCGTAATGAATGACTGGTAATTGGGAGACAAATTCCAAATTCACTGCATCTCATAAAAGGCATATAGAGCATGACAATCTTAACTGGTATGTTTATTATTTTAAAATGTCTAAATAAGAAAATTTAACCTCCATTTGGGAAGATATTTGTATAAACTTACATTAAACTAACCGTAATTAAATATTTTTAGAATGTTACAATAATGTACAAATAATGATAAGAAGAAAATGTTTGAGAAAATACATGATTTAATAATATTTAATATAATTCACAATAGTTATATGTCTTTGCGTGATTTGCGGTGTTTAGTAGGACCGAAACGTCTTGGAGACGAAACTTATTGGAGGCGACACTGCCCCCAGTAAAAGAAACAACGTGATAATAATTAACATTCGCATATATGGGTTTTGGTATAATAAGCATTTTACTAATATTTTCATTTATTAATTTATGATAAGTGAGTTTCCACGCAAACTTGAAACTAAAAACCACTTGAATTAAACATAGATTTAAAAATGAAAATTGTTTCTAACTGCTATTTTGATATGCTGTAATTTGCGGAAGTCTATCATATGACGAATTGTAATCCATGCCCCGGTCTCAAATGCGTTATGTAGAATGAATTTGTCCACAAGATTCAAATTTCATTACTAAATTTCAAGGGATGGAGGCAAGCTACTTTTTTTTTTTTTTTGAACACTCTTAAAATTTACATTACATCTGTAAAGAAAGAGCAAATACTATATATTGTGAAATACTGTTCAAATAACCCCTCCTTCCTACATGCCAGCAAGGTATGGAATTCATAAAAAAAATTGTAGACACTTAATTTAATATGTAAGAATAAGACAGATAAATCAAATAAACATTTGTTTTTACAAAAATGATTTAGTAATCATCAACACAAACAAATTTTGGGGGAAATCCAATAATAAAAATTATGAAAACGAAATGCACATTTAGTTACTCATTCATACTAATATTAGTACCTCGACATCGTAGCTAGTTACTAAAATCCAATGAAATAGGCTAAAGTACACACAAATAAAGTCAGATTAAGTTACTCATTTCAATTATTTAATGACTATAATGGATTTTTTAATGATTATGAAAAAAAGGAAATGCACATATTGTGATAACACTTTACAGCTGTAAATCGGACTTGGTGTAAAATTAACAATCTGATCTCAAAATTTTTTTAAAAATTGTTCGCGTATTATGAAATGTTTATTATCTTAAAATGTCTGTATCTGATAAACTGTCGTCAGAAATGGTTTTTTTTTTTCCACTTAGGCACACAGTGTCATAAAGTGGCATAATAAAAATGTGTTTTTCAGTCTAAAAAGGTTGTTGATCATTACGTCAAATTTATATCCTACTTTCTCTGAGTCCTTGTCACCCGGCACCTTGTTCTTTGGTTTGGTTTCTTTGCCAATTTTGGGGCTTTCAACACAGTGTACATACCGTCTGAGGACGTCACCGCAGTTGTTAATTTAATGTGGGATTTCTGCAAAAGTGTCATGAATATATTGTCCTTTTCTTCCTGAGATTTTGAATTCCATGATAATTTACTTATTTTACATCGCGAGTATTTTGTGTTGAGGATATAGTTGCCTGTCCCGTATAGAGATCGGCGAAGGTCGACGAGCTGGACCTTGATCGGTTCATATATTTTTTCTATGAGTTCGTTCGTTTTCCTTGGTTGCCAGTTTAGCAAGACCTTTAACCGGTGGTTTATGCTTTCCATATTATTGTTAGTCCACAGCTGGTCGTCACCGGATACAATATGTTTTGCAAGTTTCTCTTCAATGTATCTTTTGTAATATAACAAAAAATCTCCGTGTTTATTTTCATTTAGTTTAGTTTTCAAGATTCGGTTACGTTCGTCAAAAGTTGCTGAATCATTGGCAACACCATTTGATCCAAAGATCATGTCAGCGATAGATGTCCGCTCCTTATTGTTTTTTGGAATCTTTTCTGTCATTTGACGGATAAGATTGTCTTTGATGTGATTATTGTTCAAAGTCTTGTCAAGCACAGTTTTAAAACAAAATAAAGTGTATCAACATTAAACTAATGAAGTTCAACTCAATTGTATTTTGCATATTTTAAAGCAAAGCATTAATACAATCAACATACTGCAAGTAATGCTTGCAACGTGTGTCGTAGGTAACTGAAAGTTTTTCTTTTTTAAATTGTACAAAGATTATTACACATAAACATTGCCAAGAATTTTATATAAAACCAGTTCAAAAACTGGAACAATGGAAATGATTAGCCATTTGTCGACATTAGACAAGCGTATTTCTAGTTCAATTTGCACAGCCTAGGTCAATGTTCGCCATTATCGCCATTTCATTTGCGATGTTGGTTCCACCTTTGCACGCTTTCTTTGCGGGTTTTGGGTAATTTTGGATGGTTTTGGGTATGTTTTGGGCGGTTTTGGCCAGGATTTGGGGGAATCGTGCGGCCCTCCAATTGACACATAAAAAACCTATTTCAAATATGATTTTGTCTGGCTTCGTTATTATCGAAATTAATTTATCTCCCAATTAGCGGCCTATTAATGGGGTATATATATATATATATATATATATATATATATATATATATATATATATATATAGATAGTAGAAGCAGTATATATATATATATATATATATATATAGAAATATATATATATATATATATATATATATATATATATATATAAAACCCTAGTTTTTCTGTTTGGTTGATTTATTCATCAATCTTAATTTGTAATATAACTACACCTTCCTAATATGACTTTTTCTGACTTTGTGTACCTTTGTTATGTGGTGTCGAATATAGACAAAAGTATATACAAATTGATAACTCGTTATAACATATATTGGAAAATTGAATTTTCTTTTGATAATCAGTCGAAAAAACAATTTATAAAATAATAACAAACATTTCCAACTAGATTGTGTCATACTTTATGAATACTTTATGATTGTTCGAAATTCGAACTTTGTCGCCCAATTTTCGGTCATTTAAATCTGCAAAAATATGTCTTTCGGCTAAGTTAATTCATCAAAATAATTAACAATATAAATACACTTTTTAAATCTGGCTTTGCATTGCTTTGTGTGGCTTTGTCAGGCTTTGTGTGGCTTTGTCAGGCTTTGTCGGGCTTTGTGTGGCTTTGTCGGGCTTTGTCAAGCTTAGCAGTGTTTAGTAGGACCCTTTGATAAACAACATGGCGTTTAAGGTGCGGAAGATAAATCGAACAGGGTGTAATTATAGCGATTTTTACTAGAAACGAAAGCTGTTTTACAAGTCCTTCTCATAAATATTTATATACGTGAGATAAAATGAGGTGACACTTCCAGGATTTTTTTTTTTAAAGAGGTGCTTTTCAAGATAACTAGCAAACAATTTGGTATAACATGTTTTCGATGTCAACACTATTTTGATTAATGTTATATGGTCTTTACAACCATCAGTGAAACACACTATTGCAAGTACTTTTTTTTAATGCTCTTGCTTAGATATGACTGCTCGTGTTGCCAACTCGTGTTTGTAACTTGGTCGAGTTGCTCACAGGGGTTCGTTACAAATTAGGAGCCTAACCTGTAATAGGCTCCTAATTTTGTTTGTAACGAGCCCCTGTGAGTTGCTTAACAAGTGGGGATTCATCACGTCTGAAATTCTCTGTCTTGGTACTAGAGCTACAATGTAAGACATATCACGTGTTATTTCTGGTTTGGTGCTACGTCTTAACTGCTTAAATAACGGTCTTATGCAGCGTGTTTCCAAGCCGACTGACAGGAGAACGGGAGGTAACATTTTCAGGAATATCTCACAGACTTGGCAACCCATATTGACACACTTCCACAAATTTAAATCTAGCTGAATATACTTACTTTGCTGTCTTTATCCTGAAGAATCAAAATCTGCTGTCTTTATCCTGAGGAATCAAAATCTGATAGAAGCAAATGAACACATTTTCATGTTCTGTTCAGCTGGTTGGATTGTGATGGAATCTGGGAATGCAGAAATTGGATTAGGTTGAAGAATGTTTCTAGAATGAAATGAATAAAAATATAATAATATTGAAGGACATGTTTAGATAGCTTTGTTTCGTACAAGATATTTATCGTCCTTTTAACCAGTTTCAGTATTCCTGATTTCCATTGCATTTGAACCATCTGAAATGTAGCTTAGCTTGAAAACGTCCATTTTGCTTGTTTGAGAATTTGAATTTATTCGAAAAAAGGCATCAGAGTAAGTAAAGTCTGCCTAAATCAACATGTGGAAAAGCTTTGATATGTGCTGCCAGGTGTGTGAGATATTCTTGAAAATTTAGTCTTTTGTTCCCATATTAGTCAACATTAGAACATGCTACACAACGCTGTTATTTAGGCAGTAAGATGTAGTACCAAAAACAAAAATATCATGTGATATTTCTTATGTTGTATGACTATCTTTGTACATGACTCAATAAAAAAGAAATCAAACAGGTCATCTTGGCGCTGACTATTTCAAATATGGGTGTCACTTTCTAGAATTTGAATTTATCGTATATACTTGCATATAAACCTGTTTGCGTTTAAGCCGATCCCAAAAATGAATCAGTATAAACACTAAAAAGTGCACGACCCGCGTATAAACTGACCCATAAGTCTGAGACAACATCACAAGATCTACACAGTAAGTTCTAAATCCATTTATTTAAGCAAACCTATATTAGCAAAAATTACACCTTTACCTCTGTCAGGGTTGGCATGTATGATTATTGCATAGAAATGGTATAAATTTGTTTGAAAAGTCATGAAATTTATTAATTTTCTGTTTTCTTATTGTTTCTTCCTAATTCAGAATTGTGTACAGCTTCATTGGACGAAGACAAAAATTGAGCATTCGCGGGTTCCTGTAACACTACTTCTCCCTTTTGACTCAATTATTGTTTTTTATGCGTTATTGCATTAGACTTTTTATATCAGTGCACCAGTAATTACGTTTTTATTTTGCGTTGAAATTGTAAATGATTAACTCATTCAAATTATATCCCAGCATAATAACAACAAACAAAAATAGGCTTAGATTCCATGCTGATGATTAAACCAGTGTGTATATTTACATAATGGCGCCACTGCATGTACATAGTAGGTTTGAACACTTGCTGAATGCATGACATCCCTTGGATTTGAATCATGGGCACCAATGAACTAAACTTTAATGATATCTCCAATATACAATAATGAAGTTTTAGAAATAATGCTTAAAACATTATGCTAACACCATAAGACTGAGTTGTAGTTGCTTCGATCTAAGTGACCTTACACTATGTTTTAAAAACTACAGAAATTGTGCTAATATTATGAAGTGGAAGGCTATTACACATCAAAGTACTGGTATTGTTGCCAGTCAAATTCCCTCTTAACCCAAGCCAGTTTCAGGTTTTAATGATCAACTGGCCTGTTTTGCTTTTGGAAAACTAAAGACAAATTTGCCAATTATAAACAAAGGAGATGACAAAACATCCAGCTTTCCATCGTGTAGAAAATTATGATTTTGTTCAGCCAAAACTCAAAAGTAAAATAGATTGAGGATGATCTTAGTTGATCTGTATTCAGAATTTTAGCCTTTATTATTACCATTCTTTCATGAACATGTAACAGTTATGCTGGTTATGTGCCTTGCACAATTGAACATATGTACCTTTTCATAAAGATTTCCTCAGTTTGTACCATCACTTAAATCATTGAAAAAGAGTGACTTGTGAGCACGTGAATCAATGTAAATGAAACAGCTATTACCGACTAGCTGAAGTATTATCTGGAGGAATGCAATTTGGTAGAAACAATGAATAAAGCAAAATCTGCATCTTATATGTTTGGGAATAAACAAGAATTAAAGTGACACTAAGCATGATTTGCACTGTGTAAGTACTGTATATTATAGTTTAGCTTGGTTTCCCAGGAAAACTATAATCGGCCCTTGAATATTGAAGTCTTTATTTACCTTTATTTAATTTCATGTTGGAGAAATCAGAAAATATGCACATACAAAATAATAAAAAGCAATCATAATAGTTATAACAGTTTAATAAGTGTTGGGACATCAAGAAAGTGTTTTTTACGTGCATATACATATTATTTTTTCGTGTCCCAAGATTTATAGCCATTATGGTAGTCACCAAAAATATCTTAAAAGCTTTAATGTTCAGACCTTGGTCTACCGATAAGCTGACTACCCATCTTTCAGGCCTTTATTTTTTCCTAAATTATTTGACTTATACACAAGCATATATGTGGTAGACACCTTTAAATAACAATTATTCACTTTATTTGGATCCTCATAAATTCATATTCATCGTGAATGTCTTCATTTACAATCCTGGGAAATATATATGACAATGAATGTTGAATTACATCAACATTTTTAGACGAAAGTGAACCTAAAAGTGTGATCCAGTTCAAACCGGATTGAATGTTATGTGCTGTGATGTCATAATGAATGCAACGAGGGTTGAAAACAAATTTGTATTACTCTGTTATTTGCCATGATAGACCAGATGTCCTGTTTTCTTGACATAGATTACTACCTGGCCAACATTATAAAAGTCTATAGCGATTAATAATTTTCATCTGGAAGTATTTTGTATGACCTTTAAGATGCAGTGCATTCAACAATCAGATTTAATAGCCTTTGGTTAAGCTATTTTAATATTACATTTTAGAACAACAATTAATATGTCATTTATTATCAGTAAATGCACCTATCATGTGACCACATGGACATATACTTTATGAAGTGTTTGTCTGCTTAGTCCTGTCGGCACCTTTACTGATCTTAAATATAATGTTATCAAATTTAATGCTAATGTAGTTTTACCAAAGTCTGTTTATTCCAAACTGCTGAGTGATCTGTTCTTTGTATCACTAAACTTCTAGATGAAAATTATCGATCACATCAATGGTGACAAGGCATTAAAATGAGTAATGTAAAGCAGACATTGTATATGTATTAATTACTAATATTGGAGGTCATACAAATTGTTCCAATATGAGGTACTTTAATTGTGACATATAATATGTGATATTTTATCAAGTTTGCACTGGATAACATCTTTTGGTTGGGCACATCTAAACATCTCAGGGAACACATAATTGGAAAATGATGTGGCTCCAGTTTCACTAACATCTTAAAATTTCTTCCTGATTGAGATTTTTAAATATCTTTTGGACAGTTTGGTTGATAATAGTGATTTTTTTTTCCTCATAACATTCAGCATGGATTCAAATACACTAATAAAGCTTGAATTTTGCGTAAAATAGTCATCCTGTATCTCAGAGGAAATTGTGAGATTTCATTATATTCAATGAATTTCTCAGCTCTTTTTTTTTTAAGATTGAAAGGGTTTCCATGGAATAAAATTAAAAACTAAATAGTAATGCATCCTTTCTGCTATCTTTACCTAAAATGTTTATATTATCTGAAGGATAGTAAGGAAAATAATGTAAAGACGGAGGAAAAATTTTGAGAAATTTAGCGACGCTGGGACTAGATTTTGTTCTTGTCAGAACTGAAAAATGTTCATGCTGTTCATAAAAGTTTGATGAGACTTTTTATTAGGATCAGCTAAACCCCATCTTCCATCTGCTATGTATATCCCCGTTTGTCTCCCTGCTGTCCACCGTTGTTACAAATATGGTCTGGACCCCAAGTGGTCTAAAGTGCTTACTGTTATGGATCATTGCCATCTCACCTCTGTCTGCATGGGTTTGAGTCTCGGGTTCGGCCAGTGTGGGTATGTGAGAAAGCTTGCCAGTAGCTTCTCGTGGGTCGGTGGTGCTTTCCGGGGTATTTCTGGGTTCTTCCTCCACCATTTATACTGGCCGCCATGTATAGCCTATTTTGTGCTGAAAAATGATGTTAAACCCCACAACAACAACAACAACAACAACAAATATGGCCACCAAATGTACTGCACAGCTCAATAAATATTTTACTGAGTTTTTTTACCTCTTTTAGTGACTACCTCTCTATTTCCATTGAAAAATAAGTAATTTGCTTGATCAAGGGAAGGAATTTATTCTGAATCATCATTGGTTGCAAAATCAACCAAACAGCCTGCCCCTGTTATTAAAATCTATGAATAAATCTGATTCAATAATATCATTGGCAATGCATACTATGTGTATCTGTCCAATTCATTTCTAAATCATCAAGACAGTTTTGAAAATTCTCATTCCTTTTCTTTAGCAGAATACCAGCAACCTTTAAAGGAAGAAAGCAGAGAGTTGGATGTTTTGTTACGGAGTATTAGACTGTGGAAATGGTGACCTGCCTGACAGAAGTCTTCATTTGGTCTATGAAGAATAATTTCAACATTCCAGGCAAGTATTAACTCTTTGATAGGCTGGACCTGCATGCAACAGGAATTTAACACATGTTGCTATATATTATGATGCATTGCATCTGAGTCCATTTAACCTGGTTCTGGCAAATTTCAAAATCAGCTGGTATATCCTTGGGCTACAGGGAAAAAAAAAATCTGTTAGCCAAGATTAAATTCATTAACTAAAAGGCAGTGAAGGCACTTGTATATTAAACTGCTAACTTCAAAGACTATCCATTTAGATTCATATCTGTTTTAAGCAGTTACTATCCTTTGAAAGTATTTTTGTAGTTTGTAGGTATGTTCTGAAAAAATATAGCACCATTAAAGATGTCATGTAGCGGCCTTTTTGTCTACCTGACATCTGTATATGGCAGCCCAGACCCATCATTCTGCTAGCAAATATCTAGTATACTGTTAGCCTAGACCCAGCATTCTGTTAGCCCAAATCAAGTATTCTGTTAGCCCAGACCTAGTCCAAGTTTCCTCTGAACCTTGCCACCCCATTTTTGATATTTGGACATTTATGTTGAGGTATAGGGTCAGAGTCCACTGCTTATCGAAAAGTTGGAATTCGCCTGCACCATTTGGTGACGGCATAGGGTAGCTGCTTACTAGCTGGCCTAGCAAACTTGAATGACCTTTCATTGAGATATACCTGCATGAAATCGATAGGAATATGATTTATTTTCTCAGAATTTGCAAGCATAGCATTTGTTATATCTTTAATCCACTGACAGATGAGACGAAACTACAGCGTTGCTGAAATTTGACCTGGATCTCGCCATTAGCATTCCTGGTCACATGACTACACAAATCTCACAACCTACATGTCAATGACATCAGAGGCCATATAGTCATGTGATATAAATAATAAACCATTTCTAGTGTTGCTGTAGGAAAACAAATTGAACATATCAATGAAAGTCATGTAATCTTGATAGAAAAATGAAAGAACACAAACTTCTCAAAATATTTATTCTGAAAACAATGACTGGAAATCTGTAAATGTTGCAGCAACTTGAAGAAAACCAGATTCACTAAGCAGAGAACACATGTCAATGCAGTAGTCACATGATATCAACAAAAACATCGCTGACACATGCTCAGTACTTGTTCTCCACCCTGCTGCAATACTGACAGATTTCTGGTCATCATTCTCAGAATAAATATGTTGAGAATTAAGTGTACATTATATTTATTTACAAACATTACGTGACTTCTGTATAATATATTCAAATTGTATGTACAACAATTTTGGAATTTGTTTATTGTCGATATCACATGACTATTTGACCTCTGATGTCACCGACATGTAGGTTGCAAGATTTGTATAGTCATTTGACTCGGAATGCAAATGGCGAGATCCAGGTCAAATTTCAGCAACGATGTCCTTTCGTCTCGTCTGTTGGCGGATTAAAGACATGACAAATGCTATGTTTGCGATTTTTTAGAAAATAAATCATATTCCTATCGATTTCATGCAGGTATATCTCAATGAAAAGTCTTTCAAGTTTGCTAGGCTGGCTAGTAAGCGGCTACCCTATGCTGACACCAAATGGTGTCGGTAAATTCCAACTTTTCAATAAGCAGTGGACTCTGACCCTACACCCCAACATAGATGTCCAAATATCAAAAATGGGGTGGTCAAGGGTCAGAGAAAACTTGGACTAGCCCAGACCCAGTATAATTCTAGCCCTTACCCAGCATTCTATTAGCTGAGACCCAGCATACTGGTAGCCTATACACAGAATTATGATAGCCCTGACCAAGCATTCTGTTGGTTCAGACCCAGAATTATGATAGCCCAGACCTAGCATTGTGATAGCTCAGCCCTAGCTGTCCAGTAGCCCCTGGGATCTTGACACAGGATCTGTCAGACACTGATCTGAGTATAATTATGTCTGTCAAGGAAAGAATGGTTCCTCTCTTAAGTTTTGCACTTGGCACAGGGTTTGGTTTTTAAAGCAAAAGAATTTCCTGGGATTTTCTTATTGATTATTTTGGTTATTTAAATTAGACCTTGTATATCTTAAATATTGTTAAAGTAACTTTTAATTCCCTTTATTTTTGGCGTACGATTGATGGGTCTAATTTGGGTTATAGTATATACAACTTGGCCTTACTACAGATGTGTAGCTTTCAAAAGACTGCTAGTTCCACTTGGTCATTTTCACTTCCAGGACTTCAAAGGTAAATTGAAAGAAATGAACATATAACTTGTTTTTATATATACTTTTTATATATTTTAAAATTCATTTACAGCACTTTCAAAAGTTGTATTGTCTGCTCTGGGCAAACTTCATTTTCCCTATTTTAATAATTGCTAAAGTTTGTGCATTTTAAACTAATTCAGGCTCAAATTCTGAGCGCATAGGAACAGCTATTTTGATAGCTGTCTGCTTTAGATAGTGCATAGTTTCCATAATTATCACATGTAAAGAAATTTTAGTCACGGTAAATGAAAGTAGCATAGAAGTATGCCAACATTCTGTCTGCTGTGCTTGTTGCCAGTGCAAACAATTTTACCTTCAACATCTAGTGGCTCCTAGTGGCTGAGTGGTCTAAGGTGCTCAGCTTTAGAGATCACTGACATCTCACCTCTCTTCATGTGGGTTCAGGTCTTGGTTTGGCCATTGTGGGTATGTGAGAAAACTTCCCAGTAGCTTCCTGTAGGCTGGTGGTTCTTCAAGGGTTTTCCTCGGTTGTTTCTCCACTAAATATACTGGCTGCTATGTATAGCTTATCATATGCTGAAAAATGGCATGAAACCCAAAAAATCAACCTAACCAAACTGGTTCCTCTGTCAGAAGTATATAATAACTGTTGAGTAGGTTATTTTTCTCTGACCTATAAACTGTTTATTAGAGATTTATAAACTGCACTGATTCCAAATTCCTGAAACAATATGTGAATATTTCTTAATTTGCATAATTCAAAACAACCTTTTTCCATCTGGATTCTGTCAGTGACATCAATCGATGTCAACAGTTACCCAAATAAAGTCTCCAGATGAATAGAAGATACAAACTTTCATAAAAATATTATTATTTCACAGTAATTTAGCTCAAGAAATATTCTTAAGAGAACAAGATTGAGAAATGTTGAGAGACAACAAAAATGTCACAACATAAGAATCAGTCTTTGAGGTCAGCTGTGAGACTTCTTAGATTCCTACAAACACATGATTTCTGACTCCACCAGGTGGGATTTTTCAGCACCACATTAGTGTATGTAACTTGTCATTTGTATTAATACTTATATGAAATAATTTGTTTATTGGTTCTAATGGCAATTTTAACTCCTGAAAGACACACCAAAGAAGCTGACTTAGGCTGTCCTGGGCATGTATTGAACCAGCAACCCTTGGGTTACGAGTCCAACACTTTACCAGTTAAGCTATCATGGCTTCTTGTATAAATAAGAATTGGTTTTGACCAAAACAGTGGAATTTCAGTAACTTGGGACAAATAATAAAACATGTGCCCATGTAGGGATTAATGCATAAAGATTTTGTGTGTGTCATTGTGTGAGTATGTTTGCATGGGAAGACATGGTTTGGTCTTTCGACCATAGTGTTATGGTGTAACGTATCTCGCCAGTGATATGTCCATTTTCAAAAATAAGCCCCTCCACCTTAATTTGAGAAACTTGAAGCAGAGAGGGTCTCCATAATTAAGACCCAGGAGTGAACAAAAACATTCATAGTTTAGAATGTCTGTTAAAGGCATCCCATCCCCCAACATATTGTACCACAGGTATTGTGTTCAAACAACAAAATAATCAGATGATGATGATAATGACAGTGATTGAGATGATGGTTATGTTGACAGTGTCTAACTTGAATCACTTAGGAAGTATTTGTCTAATCATGGAATGTGAATTTATGAAAAAGTACCAGGTGGTTTTGTTTGGATTATGCTGCTTAACCAAATGTGGATTATCTATAATAATAATTCTTTTGTTAATTTATCATTTATCTTTTACAGATAATCTTATAGGATGCCACATCTACCATGACAAAAACGACACAGGTAAGTTCAAAAAGTGTTTAAAAAAAACTCATTGAGGAGTGTGGAGAATTTTACTTGGGAGAAAATGAAACTGGTGCTGGCTGATTAGATTTGTTTGAAGAACTAATCCGACTTGTTAAAAATCGTAAGGGATTCATTTTTTCCCCTTTGAATATTGTTCCTGGTAATGAGTTGCAACAGCTGGATATGCTAGTTTCAGATGTGGAATAAATATCTATTAAAGTACACATATCGCAATTACATGGTAAATTCTAGATTACTTTTTAGTTTTTATGCCCCCAAAATTCATTGGAATTACTAAGTGCTCGTTGACTTAATACATTATTTTGGAATTATTGAGAACTCATTGAAAGACATTTTGGATTGCATCATTGTGGTATGTAAAAACATTCAAGGCTATTGGAATTGATTTGAAACATTCTATATTTTTAGGCTAGTTATTGGACATGAAGGATTATTAGGGATTTTAATTCATACTACAGTGTCTTTTGAATTTTTATTTTGTATTGTAGGGAAATAAATTGTTTGTTGATTTTACTTAAATTGTTGACTCATTTTCTTTCTTGACATATTTTAAGACCTAGAGTAATAACAATTTAGAACATTGTCCCTGGGTGGAACAGTGGGGTCAAGATATGCTTTGAAGACTTACATTGGCTAAGGTTTTTATACAGTTGCCAAAAGGCAGAAAACATACCATGTTATGATGTTGTCCATCTTTACATCTGTACTTTTTTTTTCATTTCAAGAGAATAAATTTTTCTCTACCATTACCAAAATTATAACTAACTTTCAAAAGTCAAGGTAACAGTGGCTGTAAGGAAAGAAACTTTTTCAGCACAGTCACATGACTTGTATAGCCGATATCTTGACCAAATTTTTTAAATTCCTTGCGTTTAAGATAAAAAAGACACATATTCATTTTGGATGTGAAAGGTCAGAGGTCAGGGTCACATGAGCACTAAGAAAAACATCATGATGCATGATGTGTTGAATTTTTGTATTGCCTACTTGACCAGACATGAATGGCTTGCATTTGAGACAAATATGATGTCTTTTTATAGTTTGGCTTGGGAAGGTGAAAGCTCAGTGTCACATGGACTGAAAGGAAAAATAATTTCTACAGAACTACTTCAGTTCATTACCACATGTTATGACTAAATTTTGTGGATGGCTTGCATATGAGACAAAGAATACATCAGTTAATTTGGGTGAAAGGTCAAGGGTCAGAGTCAGAGGGACTTCAGCATGGCAGATAGTTTCACAAAATAACTCAAGTTCTTTTGCCATAAGCCAAGACCAAACTTTGTGGATGGCTTGCATTTGAGACAAGACGGTCACATTTTGATTTTTGGGGTGAAATGTGAAAGCCACAGAGACTGAAAGAAGAAAAACAGTTTGCACAAAAACTTGATATGGTGTATAATGTACTGTTTATGGTTCTTTTGTTGGTTACGTTTTTTTTTTTTCATCATTTATATTTTGTAACCCTTCATGCTGTTCATGTTGTGTTATTAGATTAATTTCATTTGCAGACTCCCATCATACCAGTACCAATCCTGCTCATTGTTTCTGCCCCTAGGTGATGATACGATGTCAGTAATGACATTGTAGACATATTTTGGTAACAGTTCATCACTTATGGTTCAAAACCTCTTGACCAATTCTCTTCTCTTGTCTTAGAATATATCATCATCATTATCATCATATAATGATCTTATGCATTTCACCACTTCAGTCCCTGGGTGGGGTTATTGGGTCAAGAAGTATATTGAGGACACATTTTGTTAAAGTTTTTGTTCCTCACTCATATTTAAATAGGATTTACCCAATTTCCTTCCTAACTTTATTATCCATGCTGTTGGGTCATGCCGTTGTGAGGTCCATGGGGTTGATAATCTGTTCATGCTTTGGGTTCAGGCAGCTCTTTCTTTTTATAATCCATTTTAGTTCATATTTGGATCATTACAGTTTCCTTTCCTCCTTTACCATTGTTTCCCCTGGATTATGTCCTAAAATGGGTCCATGGGGTCAAGAAGTAGAACACTTTTTTGGTTATTTAAAAAAAAAAAATATTAAGAGTCCCTTACATATTTCAGTTTATGTTTGAAGTTTATATAATCTAATACTTCCATTTCTCCCTAATCCACTGTTGCCCTTGGTTGGGGCTCATAGGGTCAAGAAGTTATTGTTTGTTTGTTTTTTCATCATTGTATTTTTCAACAAAACTGTACATTTCGAGTATAGCATCATCACATGCTCAGACGTTTCCTGTCCATCATATATTATTCCTGCTCATTGGTTATATTCTTGGATGATGCCACTAGGTCTGTTACTAATGCCTAAATAGTTGTTGCCCAATACATACCCTGTTTGGAATGTAACTGTTGATATATACTTCACTTAAACTCTTTAGTGTTCCTATAATTGGGGTAATGGGGTTATACCGTTTGATAAATCATTTTCTAGGGGCCTACCATGTGTTCTTAAAAGACATTTCTCATTGAGAAATGGGACACAAGCTGATTTTTTAATTTCATTTAATTACAAAATTAACAAAAGTGGACAGTAATTGTATTTTTTAAAAAAGTGAAATGCTACTGTTTAATTTTTCAGGATCAACCCAGTCCTATCATGAAGAAAGACAGAAGTTTGCGGAAAGTAAGAATTCTTATGCTTAGAGAATTTTGACCTTTTATGGACAAAAGTGGAGTCACCCTTAAATCTTATAATTACAGTAACAAGGCATAACAATCCTCCTTAGTTGTAGGTCTTAGGAAACTTGGAAAATATTGCTTTTTGTATGGTTTTGCAAACATTATTTTCAGTTGTTAATTTTTTAAAAGAAAACTGCATCTACTATTTGTTGATTTCCTGAATGAGCAAATTTTGTAAGTGATACTGCCTTGTACATAACTCCAGTTTTTATACATGCATATAAATTTTCCACTGAGCACATGTAAGTATACATGCTTGTTAAGGTGTGTGTTATGTTGTATATATAACTCCTCATACACTGTAAGACACAAAATTTTAATAACTTGGGACATGATGTAGATGTGCAGCATAGCTTTGCAGTACATTTAGTCTTCCAGGGACTGTACTTTGTGGAGTATATATGTGAATGAACAGGATAGAAGTGATGGTGGGAAAATAAATTGAGAAAAACCAAGGGAACTGTTTCTTTCCAATTGCTCCAGAGCTGTCAGCAGAATTTTATTAGACAAGGCTAGAAGTTTTAATCCATGTATATTCATACAATGCAAGTTAATTGTGGAAAATGCCAGTTGAGATTTCAAGCACTTGCATCTGTTCATGAGTTCTAAATGCTTCAGTAATACACTCAAATCATTTGTAAAACTTGTTGGTACATAAATTCAGAAAAATACACTTCATTATTCCAAAATGGAAACTACGGTTTGCTTTGGCATTGGTTCATTTACTGTTACATAAACTGCTTTGCATGTATCTTAATAATATTACTGTATGTGTACCTACTGGTAATAGACAGTGGACTAGGGTAATGAGGCATTTGCTCTGCACAACCCCAGAATAATGTATTTCAGAATCAATTTGACCCCACAAACTTTGACAATGCATTAATTTAATTTTATGAAGATTCAGCTGTTGTTACTGATATAACAGTTCCAGTCTTTGATTGTTCTGGGCAAAGTAAAAAATGTTGTAAATTTATGTTTTAATTTTCTATTAGAATTTAAAAACAAATATTATTGGGTTTTCTGTGCTGATTTTTTGTAAACCTTTATAAATAGTCGTTGATTGATGACTTAAAGGCTTCAAAGACAGAATATTGTGTATTAAACTTATACTTCCTGATATGTAGTTTTAGTCATTTAGTAGTTATGTAAATAGAATGTGCAAACAGAATGAAAAGCTTATATTGCGTAGTCGTGTTGTTCTCTAGAACTGAGAACAACTCTGTAAACAATACTAGTTTGGTCAGCCTCCTCTGTACCAGGATATGTAATATTTATGTTTACCATTCTTGCTTCAGGCATTTTGGGTAAAGATAACTGCTATTTTATGAATTCATTTTAAAATGACTTCCAGGCAGGGACATATTATGGACCCCGAGAAACAAAAGACCAGAGAAGCTTAGAGACACACTGAAAGAAGTAGAGGTAGGAAATATTCCTTTTTTACCAAGGACATGTGCCTTCTATATACATGCATCTATTACAAGAAATTGAAGAAAAAAGTGACACTAGCCTTTACCTGCTGGCAGGTTTATCATTGGATGATAAAGTGGCACTAGCATTTACATGCTGGCAGGTTTATGTGAAATGGATATAATCCTGCCTTTGTGTAAATAAACTATTGCAAAAAAGGATTTTGTCTTTGGGCATCTATTATACTGGCATATTTCTTGACAATCAGCTAAGGTTTAAGTTACATTTTTAGATATTTGATATAAATACTTTCAGAGTCTTTTCAAAGTCAAACATTTTTAGTTTACCTATACAAAGAAGTCGAGGTAAGATGTTGTGAAAATGCAAAAACCTAACCCAAAGTGACTGCCATTGTTTATCTGGCTTTGGCTTGTTTGGTGATTAAAAACCTAACCCAAAGTGACTGCTATTGTTTATCTGGCTTTGGCATGTTTGGTGATTAAAAACCTAACCCAAAGTGACTGCCATTGTTTATCTGGCTTTGGCTTGTTTGGTGATTAAAATGTTATAATTAAGTGATTTTTTTTCTGATGTGTTCCACAGATCAAACACTACAACCAATTAAACATGTAACAAAAGAAAAACATTGTTATAACATAGCTATTGGAATTCCAAAAGCTTTGTTATAATGTTCTTTTGTTACACGCTTGATTGGTTGTAGTGTTTGATTTGTGTAGTATGCCTGAGAAAATTAGCTTAATTGCAACGTTGTCATTGCCTGACGTGCCGAAGACAGATGAACAGTGGTGGTTGTTGAAATAACTTAGGCATATCAACTAAGCTGCTATAATCACACATCATTCGTAATTAATAAATAACAAAATCCTAACAAAGGTGCCGGGTAACACAGGCATGATAATTTCACCTCATTCATAATTAGTACTTTTGAATCATGGGTTGCTGGTTCAGTGCAATTAGAGCATGAAAAGAACTGTGTTAGTATTGTTTTAACTAAATAATTTAGAATTTTCCTTTAGCTGTTGTTCTCAGCTTAATAAAATATACGATTGTTGACAATTTTCTTCCATCAAAATAAATAAAGGACTAAGTTGGCTAAATGGTTAAATTATGAATAAAGGTGTTATGAAAAAAAATAATTATTATTCACCTATTGTTACATGTACGTGTATGTTGACACTTTCCTTGGATGATAAAACTTAGTAATTTATATAAAAAAATATCATGATAACTTGTATTAATACAAATGTATATTGTTTAAAATTTTATCAGTATTACATATGAGTTCAGACTGTAATCACACCAGTATAACAGTATAATTTGTTTGCAATATGAATGTCGAACATCAGTGACACTGACAAGTACTTGAACAGTTTGAAAAATAAGTGATGAAATTTGGATATAATGTTTCTGGATTACAACATCCTGAAAATCCCAGTCCACTGTGAAATGTTATAAACAATCTCAACTGTATAAAAGATTAAAAAAAACCCATTATTTTGAAAAGGGTCAAGATCACTTTAGTCTGAATTTACTTTCTGCATGATAATGTTGACAATGGCTATTGGAGACTAGTGAAAGTAGGGGTGAGCTGTGTAAGAGGTTATGCTCTGGTTCATTTAGTATGTTGGATAGTATCAG
Source organism: Megalonaias nervosa (assembly GCA_016617855.1). Classification (NCBI taxonomy): domain Eukaryota; kingdom Metazoa; phylum Mollusca; class Bivalvia; order Unionida; family Unionidae; genus Megalonaias; species Megalonaias nervosa. The sequence continues at coordinate 31,317 of JAECUM010021713.1, read as the reverse complement.
AGTTAAGTTGAAATGACATAGTTTAGATAATAGCCTGTGGTCAGCTTGGCATTAATGTTTGGTCTCTCATCAAATCAGTTAGGAACTATGATTAAGAAAAGTAATGAATCATAATTATTTTATTTACTCTTTGAATCGTGATATATATTCTAAAAATTTAATGTATTTATGAGATTGTAGACTGGCAACATGTTTAAAATGTTTATTTGTTTTAGTTGCAAGATTTTTATATGTCATTTTTATTGATAGTATCATATTGAATTTTTATTGATAGATAGTATCATATTTTGATTGAATATACAGTGCTGGAATCTTGCATAACATCTGTAGTTTTAGCCATCTAAAATTATTGTTGTAGGAACTCCTGTTTCAACATAAGGTCATACAGTGCAGATGGAGAAGTAGGGGAATATATCAGGTAAATTTTGTAGTTTAAATTAAAGGCTGACCTTGTTTACATTTAGCAGCATGTACTTTTTGGGGCCCCGGGTGGCCAGGTCATCAAAAGCGCTCGCCTTTACTAATCACTGCGATCTCACCTCTGTCTGCGTGGGTTCGAGTCTTAGGTTCAACCAGTGTGGGTATGTGGAAAGCTGCCAGTAGCTTTCCATGGGTCGGTAGTTCTTACTGGAGTTTTCCTAGTTTCTTCCTCCACCAGATATCCTGGCTGCCACATAAAGCCTATCATGCCCTGAGAAGTGGCATTAAAGCTGAAATCAACAACAACAACATTTACTTTTTTATTTCTGCAATTTATTTTCATGTAGTTCATGGGAGGATGTAATTTGCAAATTAATTATTTTGTGTGGTCTTATTAGAGTCCCTCTCAGCCAAGTTAGCAATCTCTCATTTTAGGAGCTGGGACTGGGACATCTGTGTTACATGAACTCATTTCTAGTTCAGATGTGGATATAAAAAATTGATACACTGTATGAAGAATCCCTGGGAATAAAATTTCCTTATTTGTCCCTGTTTGGCCATACCTTTATCATCATACTAACAGTTCCCATCCCTCAAACTCCTTTTGTACTGCAGAGAAAGAAATCAACTATATAGTATGCAAAAAAGATATAGTAATGGTCATGTTGTTATAAAATCAAGGGCTATGAGCAGCATTTTAGTGGCAGTTTTTACCTACATTGAAAATGATAATTCTCCTTGCTAAAAGGTGGAGCAAAAACCCAAAAGTTGAGGCAGGTCCAGGTAGTGTATAGAAGGTTGTAAATATGATTGATCCTTCATAACTGTGTTCATGATGTAAAATCCTGTGTTATTAATAATTAATATTAATAATAATTACTAATTTTATTAATAACTTCTTATGGGAAGGGTCAAATTAAAATTATGCTCATAGGGAAAATACTACTGTTCTTACCCCCATTAAGTTTTACATTGACATGTACAGTGTGCATTTTATTTAAAATCATTTGAGAACTTTTAATTTTAAACAAGTTCCCACTGACCTGTAAATTTGCCAGTATATTTTACAAAATATATTTTCATCTTTATTTCAGATAGTTCTGAGTAATGGTTGTGTCATGACATTTACTATGACTGGACACTCGGGAGATGTAGACAGGATCTTAGTTGACAAAACACTCGTAGGAAAACTGAGTGGGGACACCTTATCAGATGGTATGACTAACTCATTTTCATGTAATTAACATATTTTGTTATTATGTCCCCCATTCAGTTGGGTACAGCATTGGTTAACAAAATCGACATTTGTCAGAAGGAAATGTGGTTTTCAAATGAACATGCCTATACTTGAGTACATTATTGCTGAAATGTATATACTATACTTGTATGCATTATTGCTGAAATGTATATACTATACTTGTGTGTATTTTTGCTGAAATGTATATACTATACTTGTATGCATTATTGCTGAAATGTATATACTATACTTGTGTGTATTTTTGCTGAAATGTATATACTCTTCTTGTGTGCATTATTTCTGAAATGTATGGCAAGTGTTATACAACTCCTTGAGAGAGCTGATTTTAATTGTGTTGCTGTAGACTACATTGGTCATGAGCAATGATGATTTCCACATTGAAGAGTAGGGATGCAGTGGGGAAGGTTGAGTTTGTGAGATAGAGGGATTATGTTATTGAGGCAAGCTTGCTGAGATGCAGTTTTTAGTGGTTGTAGTGGGGTGGGGTGTACTTTGCATTTTCACTTTTATCTTCATGTTATTGGTCTATGCTGACATTTCCTGTAACACTATAATTGTGTAGTTTACAAAACATGTGCCAAATTCTCTTGCATGGGTGAGGGTGTATGTATTGATTTGTTTTGGAATCAGAAGACTTCATTGACAAGGTGACCTCATTCTTAATGATTGAGGATGTTGGAACGGTGTCAGTGAAACCATGAGACAAATTTTAGCAGCTAAAATAGGAATATAAGCTTTTTGAGAAGGACCTTTAACTAGTAGTAAGTAATTTTTATCATTAGACATATCAATATGGGTTAAAATTATGTGGAGGGGTTCAGAGTCTAAATTACAGCTATTCACCAGAATTGATCCCATTAATGTTTGTAAGAAGATGATTATTGCAATAATTAACACATATGCCTGTATACTGTAGTGACATTAAGTTGTTTTTTTTGTGCTGGTGAAGAAATGTTAACTCACAAAATATTGAAAAGATACTAAAATAATCTTTAGTAAATGTTTTAAAACTTGTTATTTTTCCTTCAAATTCTTTCTGATCATTACTTTCATTGAAACTTTTATTGAAAGCTTTCACCAGTGATATACATCGTACAAACTCATGTGCATATAAGTTGTAGAATTTTTATCATCAAAACATGTAACTAATGTGCAAATATTTTCCTTAGTTATCCAGTTGCTTGTATAATCTTTTTTAACCTCCACTTAACACAGTTGGCATATTCCTATAGTTACTATATTGTGCATCCATCTATCTGTCAGCAACTGAGGTTCTGCAGGTTAACTCTAGTGTGAATAGTTGGATTTCAACCAAACATGGTTTGCAGCTTTGTATTGGTGAATGAGTTCAATTGCTAGCTGTCCTTGTCATCATTAAAATAGTTACAGCCTGTGACTGCCTTACCTTATAATTTTGCTTTCTACACAGCATAGCCAGACCAAGTGTTTTTGGAGTTTTACTGAAATTGTCATGCAGCTTTATATTGATTAGACCAGTTCCCAGCATTCCAAGACAGTATTTACAGGAGTTATGGACCATGAATACTCATTCTCCTAAGTATGATTGCCAGAATATAACTTTATGAAAACTTATTTGATTTCAGTGAAATTCAGGGCGTGACTTTAAATTGAGGAGGTCTCGAATTAAGTTTATTTTTAGCATTCCTTATCATCATTCACGGGAGTTATGGCCCCTTCTTCCAGTTATTCTAGTTTAGTTTTCAGCAGCATTAGTTTACTACTGTAGAACCTGTCATGAGCGACCTCTGCTATGAGCGACCACCTGTCATGTACGACCACAATCGTAATGCACAGATCGATTTTATTATATAAACGCTCTGCTATGAGCGACCACCTGCTGAACGTGACCAGTGACCGCGATTTCTTGGCAAAATATGCATTTCGACACTGCTATGAACGACCGCATCACAAAAAACGAGATAAACTCCACCAACCTTTATTTAATCCCTGTAAGAACGACCGCTCATACCGTTCTAAATATAAAAAAAATAAAAATAAAAAATAGGCTGGCTACCGATCTCTGAATTTTTTTAGCTAGGCTTATAGTGATTTACAGTTTCTGTCGTAAACCAGACTAAAGTATATGTAGATTATTTCCTAGCCTGGTTCCCTGCTTTGTATGCCCCCTGTGTTGTTCTCCGTTATACGTATAGGGGTGAGGAATGCAGAAAGCATACAGAGCAGGGAACCAGACTAATTATTCCCTCACTTAACTTGCTTCCCGGCCGTTGTAGGACCTGACATCCCTATGACGACTGTATCGTGAGAACAGACAGACACCAGTGACCTTTATGTAATCAATTATTACAATGACCGCTTGATTAGTATAGGTTATTCTTATCAAAAACAAACATAAAAAGAATATTAAAAAAAGGATTGTTGCTACCGGTGATAGATGCTACCATCCATAAACCAGGCTAATGTACATGTCATGAAATGCCGGTGAAGTGCAAAAGTTGATAAAGTGGCAGCATATATTGTTTGTCTCGAGTTAATCGGTATTGCCAGGGGTGAATAAGGTCATTATCTATTAAACCAGCAAGAGAGAATCATTTGTGGGATTCGATTGATAATGCTCAAGACTTGTGGTGTTTGTTCCCACCCCCCCATGTTAAGTGATGACATCCCAATCACAAAGCTGTCATCTATTCAAGTTGCTGCGACCAGGTTACACACTTTGCTTACAGAGTTAATCCCTGTATGTCATCTTTTAATGAAGCCGTTGACTTTTGTCACTGAGTAAATGGTCCTGTTTTTGGATGAGATAATTGTTTGGGTTTTTTTTAATTAATTGTCAGATATGCAATGCACATGTATAGATTTTTCATATTTTCCCACAGCCACCGTCTTTATGTTCGATATTACAACAGAGCACTAATAATTTTAACACCTAGAATTTTAACAACAATGGACGAAACTGCAACTAAGAAGAGACAACTTTTAATGCTGGAGAAAATAATTATTGTAACTGAAGGAAGTGAAAAAGTGCAGACCACTCGCAAAAAAGCGGTTTAAACGTTGGTTAAACAAATGTAGGTTGTTATAAAGGAAAACGAGTAATTCAGAAACAATTTCATATGCTAAAATATGTGATCTTCAAATGTAAATGTGATTTCATGTTTAATGATAGAAGTATATCTTTACTACAATATAATTTTGTTTTTAGATGAATGCATACAATATTTTAGCAACAACTACTAGTAAAGAATAGAATATATGTACAGTGATTGTGGTTAATTTTCTTGAAATTGTTCTGAAACTGGACCATGGAAACGTATTTTTGTACAAACCTGCCATGAAAGACCACCCGTCTTGAGAGACCGCTTTTTGTTGGCAGAAGGGGCGGTCTCTCATAACAGGTTTTACTGTAGTAATTGTTGGCTTTCAACAAAATTATGCATGCAGTTTTATATAGCTGAGATCCTGATTGAATTTGATTTCTAGCATGCCATATCATTTATAGCAATTAAGACATCTGATTACCCATTCTCTTAACACTGGTAGCTTCACAAGGGATTGTTAGATTTTAACTAGATATACTTTGCACCTCCATATTGATGAGGTTTGGATTAAATCTCTTCCCAGCATTTTACACAACTATTTACCCCTTGATTGCTTTTATTTGTTTATATAACATATCATTGCCTAGGATTGTTATCTCTCAAACAACTTTAGTATATTGCTTATATTGATGAGATCTCAGACAAATTTAATTTTGGACGTCTATTTTCCATGAGATTAAATGTAAGGCAACAATATAATTAATTAGTGGAGTGATTGTCCATTTTTTCCAAATTTGTATTTTGCACCAGGACCATCCAGGATTTTAAATACTGCTATAAATTGTTGAACTCTAGCTTGAGTTTGATTGTCAGCATTTTGCATCATAATTTGACCAGAATTGGGATGGTCTTTTATCTGTTGTCATTGCAGCAGCACAAGTTTGTTATCACTATTCCCTGTAAACTACTTGGAGAATTGCCATGAAACTTTATACACACATTCATTCCAAGGCCTTGTGATCAGTAATTATAATTACTTCCAATATAGCCACTACAGCAGCCATCATGAAACACTAGTTGTTGCTACTCCTCTTGAATGGAAGGTCATGTCAGCATGGGGGTTACACTAAAAAATTGGGTATGATGTCTAGTTGGTCCAGAATGAAAATGTTGCTGTCCGGACATCCAATATGGCCATCACAGTGGCCATCTTGAAAATCTTGTTTACGCAACTACACCTGAACAGATGGTCATATCACCATGGGCTTTTCATTAAATGACTTCTTATGATGTCTAGTTGCCAGTCTTATTGCTGCTCCTCCTGGATAGAAAGTCATATCAGCATTGGTTTTCGCCAGAAGACTTCTTTATATCTGGTTGGTACCAAATCAAAATGGTGCAGTTCTGATATCCAGTTTGACCACTATGGCAGCCATCTTGGGAAGTCTTGTTATTGCTACTTCATTTAAATGGAGGTTATATCAACATCAGATTTCTAGCTGAAGACTAATTATGATATCAAGGTGTCTAATTTGTCCCAGATGAAAATGGAGCTGATGATACATCCAGGTTGGCTGTGACAATTGCTAATTTTGAAAATCTTATTGCTCAGCAATATCAGAGAGGGTTTCAAGACACAACAGTTATTTCTTGAATTCCTTGAAATTCTTTTCAGACAGTAGAACATCTGTCCTTTTAGGGACTGTTGTTTGTAGGGGTATATCCCATTAATGTTCTATCACCTATAAACCATACACCATACACCATAAAGTTCTTCTGTTTAATGCTGAGAAAACTTTTGCAGGTGGAACCTTTGTAATGCGCCCATCATTAATAGCTCAAGTCTATTAATACTATCATTAATATTTTCAGCATATTTAACAGACCAGTTCATGGTTGCAGCTTTTCCTGACAAGCCAAAATTAGACTTTGTGTACTTTGTCAAGAGGCCTCCACTAGGGGAGGCAATCAAGCGGATTGAGAAGCTATCTGTCTGGGAACCAAAGGTAAAAGTATATGTAAAAGTCATTTAAAATGAAGTTTTTCATATCTGCCAGCCTATTTGTATGAAAATTAAAGACAATACTGTATTTTCAGCTTACCTGACATGAATGACAAGTCAATTTATGGTATGGCCCTGCATCAATCATGCATCATCCCATGTGTATTATATGTCTCTGAGCAGTTGTTATTGTTAGCTTCTCAAGACCCACTGAATCAGTTTTATCAAAACTTAGTAAACCTTTTGACTTCATATAAATGATGCTGCTCTGCCATTAAGTATGGCTGCCATTACTTGACATGACTTTTTAAAAATGCTGGCCAGATTGGACAAAAAACATTCTGGCATAGAGGGTTTCCAGATTTTTGTACAATAGATGCCAGTCCACTGTAAGATATGGCCAACATTTTTAAAAACAATAAAACCTTGAAGCAATTCTTCTCTAAAACCACACAGGAGATTTTGATCAAATTTGACTGAAAGTTGTTGTTGTTGTTGTGGGGCTTAACGCCATTTTTCAGCACACAATAGGCTATACATGGCGGCCAGTATTAACGGTGGAGGAAGAAACCGGGAAATCCCCGGAAAGAACCACCGACCCACGAGAAGCTACTGTCAAGCTTTCTCACATATCCACATTAGCCGAATATTAGACTCGAACCCACGCAGACTGAGGTGAGATGGCAGTGATCGGTAACGGAGAGCGCTTTAGACCACTCGGCCACTCAGGGCCCCAATTTGACTGAAAGACCCTTCCATGAACGGCTTTAAAATTTATACAAATGGTGCTGATTTGCCATTAAATATTGCCACTGTTAATAAAAATTAAAAAAAGAAAAAAACCTTGATAACATCTCAACAACTTATCATCAGAATTTTATCAAACTTGACAAAGTCTTTTGGCATAACTTACTTTAAAGTTTGTACAAATAATGCTGATGTATTGACAGCTATGATCATGATTACTAAAGATATTAAAATCTGTAGATGACTTTTTAAAAAATTCTGTTCAGCAGAATTTGACCAAAAGCATCTTGGCTTGAATAGCTTTTTTCTTTTTTATAAGTGATGCTGATTAATCAAATTTGGCCACTATGACAGAAAACATTTAAGTGATCTGTCAACAGAATTTGACCAATTTTGTCAGAAGACTGCTTGGCATGATGGGCTTTCAGATTTTTACCATTAATGATGATCCACTGTCAGGTATGGCCACTGTTACTAAAAATAGAAAACACAGAAACAGCTTCATCTAAAAAAAAAAATTGCTCAGTTGAATGTGACTAACTTTGATGGAAAGCTTCCTGGCATCATAGTTGTTCAATATTAGATAGATAATGCTGATATGTTTTTAGATATGTATGAAATGCTAAAAATGGAGAAACCTTTTAAGAACCATTTTCATAACATAAGCAATTGACATTATTCAAAGAGATCAGCACAGAAAGTATCCTACAGACAGACATCTTGCATTGTGCTGAGTGATCTCAGGTCCCCTTGGGACTATCATTTATCTTTTAGGATGCTGCACTAGTTCGGACAACCTAAATTGTTTGTAAGAATTAGTTTTTAATTCTCTTCAAGTTTTGGAATATTTTAGTTCAGTAATTTTATTCCATGATGAGAGTTTCTGAAAACTTGTTCTGTGGCCATCTTCCATGGGCTTATAGGGTTGATTTCCATTTGTTCAACTAGAATGACTTGTTAATGATCCCAGTTGTGACCCAAAATCCCATATCAGGTTGCTTTAATAATTTCAGGTGGTTGCAGAAAAGGTCCACTTTTATCGGTTGAATGAATTAGGGTTTTATATTTATCCAAACACACATCTGATGTACTGACACATATTGGATAGCAGTAATAACCATACTGCTAGGACCAATCTCAAACTGTTTAATGCATATATACTTGTATTTTGTTATTTTGAGAGAAGAAACTCTAACAAAATCTAAAATCATTGCATTGCTTGGTATTTAGCAAGGCTGCTTATTTCATTGCAAATAGTAATTTATCATTTAACATTAACTACTGTGCCCAGATGAATATTTGCTGTTATAAGCATAAAAATGAAGTATATTTCAACAGCCTTTCTAATTAACTAAATGATAATAACTTTAATAATTGCATCAGAGGAGCCATTTTGAAAGGACATTAGGGACAGCTTCAGTCACTGTGGTCTGCATATGTAAATTATTTCTGTCTGTCTTTGAATGTACGCATACAGAAGCAAAGGAGGAAAACAAAGAATGAAGAAATGTATTTATGATGTCTTGATCGAATATTATACAGCTCTCCTTCTTAGAACACTTTGTTATAAAGAGATTCTGAATACAATGTGGTACGAGTATTCACTACATAAACAAAATCATACCAATATATAACAATATGTGTTCAAAGAAAACAAGGTGAAGTTAACGTTATATCTAAATTTCCATTTCAAAAGACCATTATTTTGCAGATTTTGTTGGTTCCCGTCATACTGCAGTTCTGTATATTACACTATTCTCAATATATCATGGTTCTGTACATATGATTTTCACTATAATGCAATTTGCTACATAATGTGGTCATTGGTTATGGACCCTAACTACTGCATTATAATGAGGGATAGCTGCATGTATTGGGAGGACAGGTAGATGATAATTTCTGACTTTTAGAAGTGAGTTAGTAGTTTTAGTCTATAAGTTTTGGGAAAGAAATCATTTTTTTCCTGTCCCAAAATATATGTTATTGCAGTCCATGCTTTGAAGTTTTGTATGTTTATATTTACATTTGAATGACAATATCTCATTCTTTTCACATTTTGCCTCTCTTGAGCCTGCAAAATTTTAATAAGAAACATCTTACAAGTTATATGTTCACCCATACAACAAGTCATATAAGTATTGATTAAAAATAATTCCATCAAAATGAGCATAGAGTCTTCATAAAGTAACCAAAATGACAAGAGCAATCTAGTTGACAAGAATTTATATGTAAGACATTCAAAATAAATAACCAGTATAATGGTTTGAAATAATAACTTACTGAAAAAATTGTTTACATATGTATATTTATTGTCAGAAGTTAACTGGAGGCATGAAATTCTTATACACATGAAAAGTATATTGTCGCATAATTTAAAACAAGACAAGTGGAATCAAGTCGAATTCAACCACTTTTCTAGGGGTCCAGTTGGGGTAAAACTTGGTCACAATATTCTAGTATTTGCATTAATTTCTCAGTGTAAAATATTACAAAATGATGTACCACTCCAGTGGCATAAGTGGTTAGAGCATCTGCCTCAGAATCGGGAGGTCGCTGGTTTGAACCCTGGCAGAGTCATACCAAAGATTTATGAAAATGATACTAGCAGCTGCCTCGCTTGGTGCTCAGCATTAAGAGGTTAATGTTAGGACTGGTCGGCCTCATGTCAGGATTACGTGACTGGTTGGGACATGATGCTACATGTCTGTGGCTTGATGCCCTAGTGCTAGACATCACTATAAAACTGCCACACTGCAGACATCATAGTAATATGACTAAAATTGTTAAAGATACATCAGAAATCAAAATCACAGAGACAAAATTATGTCAAATTCTTATTTTTGATAACTACCTTCTTCAAATTTCGTTCTCATTAGGTCTTTTTGTTGTTAAAAATGATGGACACAAACCTAATTTTTTAATCCATAGAAGAGGCCTTGCTATTCGTTTGCTCACCTGGCCATAATGGCAAGCTTTTGGTCAGATCCAATGTCTGTGTGCATTATATGTTGTAGGTTGTGTGTCCATCAACAATTGCCACTTTAAACTACTAAAAACACACTGAATGAGTTTTTAGCTTATTCAGCAAAGAGCAGCCTGGCATGAAAAGGTTTTCAGATTGATATAGATTATGCCAATATTACTAAAATGTTTATGAAAAATAATTTAAACAACTTGAAAACTGCTGAACCAAATTTTATCGGAGTTCACAAAAAGCTTCCTGGCAGAAATGCTGCTCAGGTTTATACAAATTAGTCTTATCCAACTTCAAATTTAACCACTGTTGCTAAACACAGAAAAGTCACTGTTACGAAAGATACAAAACTGTTATACAGCTTTATCTCCAAAACCAAGAATAAAACTTGATCAATTTTGACAGAAAGCATCCTGGCATCAAGACCTTTCAGCTTTATACAGATGATGCCAATCTGCTATCATGTTTGGCTGCCATTACTAAAAATACAAAACTTTTATATGCCATTTTGATAATCACTTAACAGAAATTGACCAGATTTTAAAGAAAGTATTATGGCATAGATGACTTCCAAGAAAGCTGATCAACTATTGGATATGGTCACCATTACTAAAAATAGAAATAAAACACTTTAAATGACATCTCTCAGACAGAAATTGATCCTATTTGACAGAAAGCATTTTGGTATGAAGTGCTTTAAAACTTATTCAAAAAGGTAATGATCTGTAATCAAATCTGGCCAGTGTTAAAATAGAAAAATCATTAAAGAACTTTTCTCAAGAACCACTGAACAGATTTTGACCAAATTTTACAGAAAGCTTCTTGTCATGATGGGCTATAAAATATATATAATTTATGCTGATTTGCAATAAAATATGACCACCAGTACTAAAAACAGAACAACCTTGAAATGGCAGCTTCTCCAAATTAGATAGAATTTGACCACACTGGATTGAAAGCATTCTGCCATTAAAACCTTTAATGCCTATGAAAATGATGCTGATCCACTATCTAATATGGTTGTTAGACTGTTATTACTAAAAAAGGACTATCTTTAAATGACTTCTTTACTAAAACTGTGGTATAGAATTTGATCAACCTTTATAGAAAACATCCTAGAATGAAGACCTTTTAAATTTATGTAAATGATGTCAATCCATCATCAGATATGACAAAGATTTAAATAGTATCTCAAAAATGGCTGAACTGAATTTTACCAAATTTTATTGAAATAATCTTAGAATAGAGAGCTTTCCAGTTTGTACAAATAAATTTATCAAAAAACAACTACAATACAGAAATTAACTAACCTTGACACAAAACATTTAGGCATAATGGCCTCTAAATACTTGACAAATGACTTTGATGTAACATGAAATATGGATAAAGATAGAAAAGCTGGAGAAACCTTGAAAACAGTTGTTTTCATAACATATGCAATCAACACTGTTGGAAGAAATTTTTCAGCATGCTACTGAATCAGATTTTTGGCCACCTGCTCTTAGCCATGAGGCAGTTGTCAGCCAGGTGAGCAATATCAGGCCCACTTAGTTCTCTTGTAAAGGCCATTCATTAGTCCATTATCATTTTACTAACATAGTTAACACTTTTGGTTTATTTTAACTAGTTTATATCAGTATTTTGTTTCCTTGATATCTAAATTCCTTTCTTCTTTACAGATCAGCCAGTTGGATTTGCCAGGGCCTGTAGGCAGGAGACTAGAAAGAACTCTCTCTGCAAATATTCATCAAGACATGGTGAGTAATCTTTCTGTTAGCCTTTAATGCTGCATTTACTTGCAATCAGTGATAAATTGAGGTAATATAATGATATGATTTTGTGGATTTTCTAATGAAGAATAATGCCATATTTTGCCAAAATATATATTGGAGTGGCAAGAAAACAGGGAAATAGTTTGGGTGGCAGATTGTTAATATGTAAAAAAAATCTGGAATTATTTCCAATAATGTAAACCAATTGACATAATGTCAGCATTGCACACACAACTATAACAACCTACAAATAAATGGCCATCTTGTCTGTATTGTAAATGTATTGTAAATGTTTTCAAATACTTCATATTACTGTTTGGGTGTTCTAACAATTATAGAAAAAATGTCAATTTGAACTTTCAGCTGAAATTCAATTACTAATTGAAAAATCCCAATAAGACTACAGAGTTATGTATATGAAACAATTGATGGACAAAATAATTAGTACTTTTATGGGTTTGATGGTTTATGAAAAATTTGAAGCTACAAAATATTACAGACAATATGACAAGTCAGTAGTTGGCAAAGTTAATTGTAAAGAATTGTGCTTTCTCTGTTCCATTGCCTATATGCTTCATTGCCATGCAAGATGACAGACCTGTTCTACCTAAATTATCTAATGGACCCGATCAAACATCAAAGTCATTATAATAATATGAATACAATGTATGCATAAAGTCTAGGACTTGTACATGAAAAAAGCCTTATTATCAAAACTGCTGTGTCACTGATTGTAATCAATACTGTTATTAGTCCAAAAAGTAAACAGACTGAATTCTACAATTTTTATGGATTTTCCTGGTTAGATAATGATTTTAATTGTCAACACAAATTTGTTGCATCAGTTTTAGATTAGTTGCAGGATAGAACGCAGCTTTAGAAATGTTACTCTTGAGTACCTTAAAATGAATCCAGTAAAGAAAAAGGATGTTGATTGGGGGCCATTTCGCACATGGTCTGACTGACCTGATTTTCTCTCTATTTTATATTGTAAATTCAACTCATTGTCTTAGTTGTTTTTTGTATTTGTTACATTGATTGATAAAGTTTATTTATAAACTATTAAGTCATTTATATTTTTCCTAAAGTTACTAGATATAGAAATTAACTGGTTGTAAGAAAGAGAGACTTGTTACATTCAGTATTGACAATAGCACCATTCTTTGATGTGTTGAACTGAAATGAAAGCATACCATTTGTGTTTTTCTTTTTATAACTTTCTCATCTAGAAAATTACTTACAATATATATTTGCTTGTAACTCAGATCCAAGTGTAAGCTGTACAGATCTGCAGCTTCATCATGTAATGCTCCAGCAGCTCTGGATCTGTGCAGTTTGTTGGGAGTGATGAGTAGAAAAAATAACATGGACCCTGATCTGCTGTCACATTATATGATAGCAGATCATGATAATAATAATAATAATAATAATAATGACTTTTTTTTGTATAGTGCCTTATCTTTAGAAGTTCTAGGTGCTTTACAACATTTGACAACACCTAAAACATAAAAAACATATAATGATATGATTACATAAAAGCAAATACCATGAAATTAGAAAACATGAAACATGCTGAAAATATTTAAGGTAGGTAACATTATTAAGTCTTTAAGTCTGTTCTTGCAGTCGAAATAGAAGAGTTTTGAGAGCACTCTTGAATGAGATCAATGTGTCTTTGTGCCTAAGTTCAGTGGGTGATTTGTTCCATGTTGCTTGGCCCTGGTATGCAAAAGAACACTGTCCATATGACTTCATTTTCATAGTGGGAATAATGAGAATACGATTGTCAGAAGAGGAGCATAAGTATCTTGCTGGTGTGTACACATGGGTGAGGTCAGATAGGTATGTTGGACTGGAGCCCATCAGTGAAACGTAGCACAAAGAACAAATTTTGTGTTTGATTCTGGATTGAATGGATAGCCAGTGTAGGGTACAGAGCAGGAGGGGAGGTGTGCTCTGATCGTGGTGCTCTAAGGATGATCCGAGCAGCTGTGTTTTGAACTTTTTGAAATTTTTGGAGTAGATATTGTGACGAAGCAGACAGAATTGAGTTACAATAGTTCAATCTTGATAGTACTAAGGAACGCACAAGTGTTTTAGTGGCGTGAACTGAAAGATACTTGCGAATGGAGCTGACGTGTCTCAGCTCAAGATATGCAGCCTTGCACATGTTCATGACATGTTGGTGCAATGTGAGAGTACTATCGAGAGTAACACCTAGGTTTCATACTGACTGTGTGAATTTAATGTTGGTGTTACTGATATTTATTGTTTGAGGTAAAGGATGTGAATGAGAAAGTCTTTGTGTTGTAATCAGAATGGCTTCAGTTTTATCATCATTCATCTGCAACTTCTTACATGTCATCCATGATTTCACATCAGAAATGCACCTCTTTACACCTTGGATGGTAGCATCAACTTCATTGGGTGGCTAGATTTGTATATTTGGGTGTCATCAGCATACAGTTGGTGAGACACTGGATGATGATCAATGACACTTGAGAGTGGCTGAGTGTATAGAATGAAGAGAACAGGTCCAAGAACTGACCCCTGTGGAACACCACAACATAGATCAACTGGCCTGGAGTGTATTCCATTTGTGGACACAATTTGTGTCCTGTTGACCAAGTAGGACTTGAACCACAGTAAAGCTGTATCATGAATGCCAAATACATGCTGGAGATAGTGAAGTAATATATCATGGTCTGTTGTGTCAAATGCTGCAGACAGATCAAGGAGGGTGAGGACTGTAATCTTTCCTCTATCCAAAGCAGAGAGAAAGGTCATTAACTACTTTCAGAAGAATAGTTTCAGTACTTTTGCAAGGGTGATATGCAGACTGCACATTGCTACAAAGACTTGAAAAATGAGATACAAATTGGGATAGAACAACTTTTTCTAAGATTTTTGACACGAATAGGAGATTAGAAACTGGGTGGTAGTTCTTTAAATTGTTATGGTCAAGTGTTGGTTTCTTCAGCAGAGGCTTTACAATGGCAGTTTGAAAAATGATGGGAATGAGAGAGCGGTATTAATAACATCAGTTAGTGAAGGCAATACTGGATCTAAGCACTCAAGCAGCAGTGATGTTGGAATTGGATCAAGTTCACATGACTTGGGTGCACTCTTCATCACGATTGTACATACTAAATCCATAGAGACAGGTTCAAATGCTGCTTGGTTGCCGCTGAAATTCTGTATCGCAACTGTATGGTGACAACGAGTCACTTGAAATTGTGTTGTCAAGCTTATCTCTAATGGTTTGTACTTTGTCACGGAAGAAATTTGCAAACAGGTCCGGAAGGTCGACTGGAGAGAAGGTAGTTGGAAGTGGTGTACATTTGTTCCATGACATTTGCTTGTTAGTAATCTCGAAGAGCTCTTTACAGCTGGAACTTTCTGTGATTTTAGTACTGTAGTGGGCTGATTTCACTGCATGGACTATGTTTGTGATGTTCTTCTTAGTGGTTTCATAGATTTGCTTATGAATAATGATCTGTGTTGTTTGCAGTTGGACCAGGCTTATAAGTGACTATATTGGTATTCAGTCTTGTAAAATAGCAATTAACAAAAATTTTCAAGATTTTATTTTGGAGGTACTAACTTCAGTTGATTTCAGTTTAAGATGTTGAAAAACAAGATGCATTTGTTTAGCTGCAATTAAGAAGAAGACTATTGATGTTTCATTTTATGAACAAATATATTACTATTAATCCCAGATTTAGGCCTGTTGGTGGCGATGATTATTGTTGTTGTTGTTGTTGCTATTATTATTATTATTATTGTAGTAACAGTTTATCAATCAACTTACTGATGATTTTTATAATTTTGTTTGTGTTCCAAAAACATGGCATTGGGTACAGTTGCCTAATCATCTTGTTACCTATTCCAGTAACTACAGAATGACCATTAACCATATAAAAACTTTGTTGATCGAAAGTGTTCAGCTTAAGAATGGAGAAAAGACTGAGTGTAGCATTTGTTGCAGTTAGGCAGAAAGTTCTTGCAATTGAACATATTTGTTTGAAGGGAGTTTGAGCACATACATGTACAGGTATACTCACTCTGTGTGTGTGTGTGTGTGTGTGTGTGTGTGTGTGTGTGTGTGTGTGTGTGTGTGTGTGTGTGTGTGTGTGTGTGTGTGTGTGTGTGTGTGTTTTGGATTTTTAGCATAGCTTGAACAATTTTCAGTCATATCGCTATGATGTCTGCAGTGTGGCAGTTTATAGTGATGTCTAGTACTGGGGCATCATGCTGCAGACATCTAGCATCATGTCCCACCCAGTCACATTATCCTGACACCAGGCTGAACAGTCCTAACACTAACCTCTTAATGCTGAGCGCGAGGCAGCCGTTAGTACCATTTTTATAAGTCTTTGGTATGACTTGGTCAGGGTTCGAACCCGTGACCTCCCACATCCAAGGTGGACGCTCTAACCACTTGGCCACTGCAGCGGTTCCAATATTGTTAGTAACTGTAAGCAGATATTACACAGCATGTAGTCCTGCACTATGTTGAAAATAAGTCTGTATAAACATTCATAAAAAAATTCCAAAGACAAAATATGTTACTTCAAAATGTAATGATTAATCATGATTAAATTGTTGTGCAATTGATGTTCAGTAAACAAATCTAAATGATTAAACATGGATGTTTATTCTACATCCTGTTCACTTGTTTCATTCTCATTCATTCTCATTAGATTTCTTCATTTTTCTCTTCCAACTTTTTTATATTTTCCTTTTCCTTAAATTTCTTCTTTTTGTGTTGCCTGTGTCTCTCTGACCTTTCTTGTTGAGTCTCTGAGACTCCAGGAAAATCATAGACCAGGTATCGAAAGTAATCTTTAATGTCTGTCAGCTGTTGCAGTTGCCTCCCTTTAATACGCCTGAATGTGATTGCTAAATTGTTTGTATTGAGGTCATGGTCAGTGATCAGCGCTTTTAGGCTGGGTGGAAGGCAGTACTCATACAAAATCAATTCCTGTTTCTGCACCAGGGGACCAAGATGACCGACTAAAAGGAAAAGACCACTGACAGAATGAAGCTGGTAGAGAATAAGTTGTTTGAATATATCTGAAACTGGCACATAAGCTCTAGGGGTGATAACAAAAGAAATGAATGCACTATACTGTGCTTTTTCATTTGATGTGATATTTCCATTTTCAGACAAAATCTGTTCCTCAGTGATTTTAGTTGCACATAGTTTTTTTGACATTTTTGTTGTATCGCTCAGGTCATTGTCCTTTAAAAGTTCCATGTCTTTGCTATTCCAACTTTTCACAAGGAGATAGTCCTGTTTAGAGAGATCAGATCCAGTCCTTTGTCTCCTCTTCCATTGTCTGTACTTCCTTTCCCTTTCTCTTTCCAAATCCTTTTCCTTTAGACATAGACAGTCAAACATCCCCATTATCCTGATTTTTTTGTCTCCATCCAGGGCAACTCCACATCTTTCTGCATCCAGTTCAACACCTTCTTCCAAAAACTTACACTCTTTCAGCAACTTGTGTCCCTCAGCACTCAACTCCTTCATGAAAGTTTTCATTTCATCTGTAAGTTGGATCTCCTTCAGTTGAGCCTTCAACCCAAGTAGGGTGTTACATGGCATATAGTGGACAGGAGGTCCATCTGACATTATCCACTTTCTCATATAAATGTGGAATGCATCTCTACAGAGTTGGTGCTTTGTCATCAATTCTTTACTTAGTTCTTCAGGGCAAGTGGTCTCTTTCGAGTTTAACCTCTCCAGATAATTTTGTTCTTCATCAATGAGCACCTCATTCCTGTGAAAATGCTTTGCACACAACTCAGATACTGGTATCAGTTCTTTGACACTTTTTGCCTGCATTTTCAACCTACATAAAGAAGATAAAAAAACCCCACATTATTATGTGCATTATGTTTTTGTATTACACATCGTAAAGCATCAAAGGAAATTATCATACAAGTGACCTTACAATATGTCCCTTTGTCCATTATAAGTCATCCATCATCTGTTTTCTGTGAACAAATTGTCATTTTAAACTTCTCAAGAATCTATCAAACCAATTTCAACTAAACTTGGCAATGAGCCTATCAGTTTTATAAAAATGATACAGATCTGCAAGCAAATATGGCCGTGATTGCTAAAGAGATAAAAACCATTTTATAATTCTCAAAAACTGCCAAACAAAACTGACCAGGTTTGACAGAAAGCATCCTGGCATGAAGACTTTTCAGTTTTATACAAGTGGTGCTAATATGCCATCACAGATATTCACAATTACTAAAAATGGACAAACTTTTCAATAGACCAATCTTTCAGTGACTGTTACCTCTAAACCACTCAACAGAATTTGACCAAATCTGACAGAAAACATAAGACCTTGCACATTTCTTTCAGAAGTGCTTCCAATCAGTCAATGGATATGGTCAATGTTACAAAAAATAGAAAAACCTTTAAATTACTTTTTCTGTAATACAGCTGAACAGAATTTAACCCAATTTGAGAGAAAGCATTCTGTTACAGGAACTAGTAAAATATGTACAATCATCCAGATGTGCCATAAAATATGGCTACCCTTACAAAATTTGACCAAATATGACAGAAAGAAATATGACATAAAGGCCTCTCAGATTTGTACAATTGATGTAAATCTGCCATCAGATATTGTCACTGTTGCTAAAAAGAAATAAACTTTTAAAAGACGTCTTCCCAAAAACTGCTGAACAGAATTTGACCAAAAATGTAATGGAAAGAATCCTGGCCAGCTGATCAGAATTTGATGACCAGATTTGAAAAGCATCCAAGGCATAAAGGTCTTTTAATTTTGAACAAATAATGCTGATCCAATAACAGATATGACCATCATTACTAAAACTAAAAACGTTTAAATGACTTATTTTTAGAAACCACTGAAGTTAACAGAATGGTATTAACCTTCAGATCTTACCATCATTACTAAAACTAGAAAAACCTTTTAAATGACTTCTTTTTAGAAAGTGCTGAACAGGATTAGAAAGTGCTGAACAGAATTTGACTAAATTTGACAAAATTCATATGGCATGAAGAGATCTCAGTTTTTGGCAAATGTACGATATTTCCCAGATTTAATGGGGAGCATCTTGCCCCAGTGCCTTTCATATGTGTGTCAATTTGCCTTAAAATGTTTCCCCTATCACATAAAGGTAGGAGAATCTTCAAAAACTTGTTCAAAAGGTTCTTCAGAATGTGTCCAAATTTGACAGAATGCACTTTGGCTTTATGAAAAATACGTCTCCAGCTTCAAATATGGCCAGTGTTTAAAAAAATAGGAAAACTTTTAGACAATGATTTTTCTGGAATTGCTGAACAGAATTTGACCAAATTTGGCAGAAAGTATTTGAGCTTATATGCCATTAAAATTTATACAGATGATGTCAATCAACCATAAGATATGGCTACTGTTACTGAAATTAGTAAAAACCTTTAAATGACTTTGTCTCAGAAACGACTGAACACTATTATGTCAAATTTGACAGAAATCATTCAGGCTTAAAAGCCTTTTAAATTTACATAAGTGAGCCAATCTGCCATTAAATATGACAGAATTGGGATAAAAAACAACACAAACGCCGATAATTATGTGCAACTAGTTTCGCATTTACTGTACGCTTCTTCAGGCACAAAATGTTTTGAAAGAAATGGATGACATCTTTATTTGTTCCATATCTTTTATAAAAATATAATTGTATGTATGAATGTTTGTCTCTGTTTTATTATTTCATTAAATATGACAGGAATTATTAAAAAAAGAACGATTTTCAAACAACTTTTTCTCATACACGATGAACAGAATTTGACCAAATCTGACAAAATCATTTTGGCATGAAAGCCATTTTTAATTTTTATGTAAATGCTGATCCACAATCAGATATGGTCACCAGCACTAAAAATAGATAAATCTTAAACAACTTCTTCTCAAATCTGTTTAACAGAATGTGCTCAAATTCAACAAAAAATACCTTTAAACCAATCAGCAGAATTTAACCAATTTGATAACATCTTAACTAGCATAAGGCTTTCATGCTTGCACAAGTGATGCCAATCTGCCTTCCAATATGACTGCCATTACTAATTATATAAATCCTTATATGTTACAAGTAAAGCATCATACTGCTGGTAACCCTTATTACTTGGTCAACTGCTGTTGTATTTGGCTTTTATACAGAATTCAGCCAGCTGAGTGATTTTAAGGCCACTTTGGCCTGTTGTTATGCATTTTATATAGTTCATTATAAACCACAAAATTTCAAATATGTTTAACAAAATTTAATTGTTCCCAAGTGATTTTATACAATGGGTTGCTGTAGTTTAATAGTTTACCTCTTCTTAATTTTTTGAAAGATATTTTTGACATAAATACATAACAGACCCAGGAGTCAAAATGCAATTAAAGTAATATAAATATATGCAAAGTTTCCCTTGAATTCTGGATTAACATGAATATACATGTACATGTAAATTGTAAATCTTACTAAAAGCTCTTTAAGGCAGATAGGTGAGAAGAGTTAAATTATAAAGATCATTTCAGGCTTGTACTCAGATATAAGCACCAGTTTTATTTTGTTGTATTACTTTTCTAGCACTGGCAGAGGCGGCATCATTGTTAAGATTTTGTGTTAAAATTAAAAGTTTTATATCATGTACATCTGCTGCTGTATTGAAATGAAACTTTGGTGATAGATTACTACATGTATTGTATATAAATATATTATTAAAAGTCAGATCCAACTGCAGACTGCACAGAGCCCGATCTCCCATTGCATAATGCATTGACAGATCTGTACACATGCAGTTTGCTAGGACTGATCATTAGAACAAATAATAGAGACCCTCATCGACTAGCACATGTTGACCAATCAGGTTCTGTTGTTTGCAGTTAGACTTAATAAGTGAGTATATATGGTATATACCTGATGTTTGTTCCAAGATGTGGTTAGATAATTTATGTCGTGTCTGTTGTACATTATTATAATGAATTTATATTTACAGTCAAAACACTGCAATCTGTTTAACCCATGTTTCCTTTTCTAACAAAAAGATGAAAATTAAGAGTGTTACACAGTCACAGTAAAGCTAATTAGGAATGCTAACCAAAGAAAAGGCCTTTGTTAACCATGCTTTGAATGAAAATTATGTAACATACTGTACCTTGGACTGTCCTTCAGGCTGATTGATTCTCTGAGAAAAACTATTGGCAAAATGAAGAATTACTGGCCCAGGCTGTTAAAGTAACTTTGCTTTTAAAATTACCTGGCCTTAGGTAGTTTTGTCCTCTCATGTACACAACACATCAGATGTAATTAAATATTTATCAGCAGTCTTATGCTTTGTTACATGGCAACAGTTAAACAGTGGTTCCAGACTAATTTCTTTGTTTACCTGGCTACCTGTTCTAATTAATTTACCATATATACTTGCTTATAAGTCAAGTCAAACTGCAAACAACAAAGATCCTGATATGCTGAAGTAGAATGTGCATGCTGATCAGGGTCTGTTTTGTTTGTTCCTACTGATTTACTCCTAACAACTGCACAGACCCAAATCTGCCAGTGCATTATGTGACAGCAGATCTTGGTCTGTGCAGTTTGCAGTTGGACTTGACTTATAAGTGAGTATATGCAATATATTTGTCCTTATTGATTTTTTTAATTACCTGAGATGGAGATTCCATGATACATATATTGTTTTAGTGTAGAATACCCATAGTTAGAATTACATCCCTGATGCTGTTGTTTTCCAACCAATGCAGGAAGGTGTTTAAAGATTGGTAATGGGTATCTTTTAGCTCAAGAGGTCATAAACCAGAAGAGCTTGTCTGTTGTCCATCTTCCATTCATCCATTAGCACAGGTTTCTTATCATTACTGTTCCTAAACTACTTGAAGGATTGCCTCGAAATTGTACATACACATTCATCTTTTAGTCCAGTTGGACCTAAATGAAAATAGTGCTCCTTGGACATCCAATATCACCACCACAGTGATCATCTTGAATTTTTTTTATTGCTACTCCTCCAGAATTGATGATCCTATCAACATTGGGTTTTCACTGTAAGATTTATTATGTCTAGTTGGTCTTCAGTGAAAATGGGGCCAATCTGATGTCCAATATAGCCACCACAGTGGCTATTTTGAAAATCTTGATATTGCGTCTCCATCTAAATGCATGTCATATCAACATGTGGTTTTTGCTAAAAGACTGCTTATGATGTCTAGTTGATCCTTGATGAAAATGGAGAGATCTGATGTTCAGTATGGCCATTACAGTGGCTATCTTGTAAATCTTGTTATTGCTACTCCATCTGAACAGAAAAGTCATATTGACATTTTTATGATGTCTACTTGGTCTTAAATGAAAATGGTACCAATCTGTCCACCGATATGGCTGCTACAGTGGCCATCTTGAAAATTTTACTATTACTACTTCTTCTGAGAGGAAGGTAATATCAACACAGGTTTTTCACAGAAGACGTCTTATGGTGTTTGCTTAGTCATAAATGAAAAGAGCACTGATCTGATGTTAAATGTGGCCACCACAATGGCCATCTTGAAAACCTTGATATCACTACTCCTTCTGAATGGAAAGTCATATTGTGTTGGGGCTTTCACAAGGAGGCTTCTTATGATGTCTAGTTAGTATTAAATGAAAATGGTGCAGATCTGATGTTCAATACGGTTACCACAGTCGCCATCTTGGAAATCTTATTATTTCTAGTTCTTCTGAATGACTCTTGTTGTATTATTCTTGTGCTTGGGAAGAATATTTTGATACCTTGTTTCCATTCATATGTTCAAATGTCAAATATCTCTTCCCTGGATGAAAATTCACCAAGATGTTTGGATATTAGGTTGCCCATGTGATGACTATCTTCTGTAGAAGGGGTATGCTTTTTGTTTACCCCTGACCTGGAGTCCATGAGATGGGGTCAAAAGTTAAATATAACAAAAAATGCAAATACAGTATCAGTGACATTTTGGGGTATACATTTTTTGCCAGAAATTTTACATGAATTTATTGTTGGGAGACATATGATTTAGGTAATAGAGTTAGGGTTACAACCCCAGGGTCACAGTTGTTGGAGGTGGGAGAACATATAGTACAAAGTATGGGTTTTTTCAGTAATGCTGAGCCATGGCAGCAGCTCTTGTTCTGTGATTTTTCTTTTGCTGGCAAAACATTGAATACATAACAGACATAAAGGTTTTACCACACAAATTCAGATCTATTAATGGATATATTCATGTATACTGCACAGTTTACTGCGAACAGCACTGACCCCGATTATCTACCATCAGATAATGTCTTGGGAGGTATGTCAGGGTCTATGCTATTTGTGTGAAAACATTAATCTCATTCAGCCAGACCCTTACATTTCTTCTTGAAATCACTATCATATGGTTGTGTGGAAAATGTTTTATTGATCACTGTGATAGAGTGAAGGCATTTCAGGCAAACTTTAGACAGACAATGTTACAAAGATATTTCTCAATCTCCGAACTTATCTACACTTACTTTTGATGATCTTTTAAGCAAAAATCTTTTCTGTTGTAAGTTCAAAAAGATATCATTAAACATATTTTGTATATTGTGTTATGATGTTGTCTGTCCATCCATTTGTCCATTTGTTCCTCATTTCGTTCGAGTTTTTTTACCATGTACCATTACCAGACATTGTGGTGGCTTCCAAACAATAGCTTAAGTTGTACATCACAGACCTGTACCAAACCTTTTGGATGGCTAGCACTTGGAGTAAGGAAGAAGCCTATCAGTTTAGTGGCCAAAAGGTCAAAAGATCAGAGTCACTGTGACTGAAAAAGAAAATTGGTTTTTGCTTAATAGCATTAGTTGTACATCACAGACTTGTACCAAAACTTTATGTGAAGGTTGCTATGGTTGGTTGGGGTGGGGAACTCCCAATATTTTAATTAAAGTGAAAGATAGATATAAAGCTCTGAGCCCCCCAGTCAGCAATGCCGACGGTTAGATGGTTAAATATACAAAAAGGGTTGAAATTCAATGAATAACAATTTAATAACAATTAAATAATCAAATGATTCAAATTTCCAAATACACTCCGTCTGCTCGACCCTTTAATAGCCTATTGCATCACTTGATTAGCAGTGTGAGATTGATTTCCACCTATCCTTGTATTCTACTCATCTGTGGTATTCTTCTCTCTCCTATTTCTCCCAATTCCTTCTCCTCCTCCTCCTCGACTTCTCTATACTCCTTCTCCTTCTCTTCTACCTTCTTCTCCAGACTCCTTTTCCTCCTTCTCCACCTTTTCTCTACCTTCTCTCCACCGACTAGACTTCTGTCGACTTCGACTGTTCAGCTAGTCTCAATTCCATCTCCATCTCGTGGATACTCGGGACTCAGTTGAACTGGATGTTCTCTGTCCCCTAAAAAGCTTCCTGTGAAAACAAATGGACGGTACAATAGTTTTCCTTAGCCCTTTCATCTCACACTGCACGCAGCCTGTCATCAGATAACGGCTATTAAATTTCTTTGGTCACGCATTCATTCACATCAAGATACCCATACATTCTTGTATGGTAAAATGAACGTCATAATACAGCACAGTATCAACTACTTCTTACACATACATCAATAAAATGCGTCACCTCAGTACATATTCCTAATCCCGTTATACCAAACAATATCACAATAATCAGCCGCATTTCTTTACCTTACACTCATACAGAGTATGCAAATATTCATATATCCATGCTCAGATATATTCATATGTCCATAGTAACTAATCTTATATACTTCAACCATTTTCCAAATTCACAATTCAAGCATGTGTAAATTCTAATATAACACATTAATAGATGCACTGGTTTACTATGAAGTAACCTAATAGCGAATTACAAAATTAATTCTGACCACAAGCTAATAATCTACATAATTCTCTAAGTAATACTCAAGCCCATTTCTCAAATACACACATAAATTAAAAACTACAAAGGCAATTCTACATGCTAAATGATGCTAGTAGTTAAGTGTACATACTACAAATTGATGCTGTAATATTCTGAAAAAATTGAGCAAATAACTTAGTGACCTTTTCAAAGCTTTCTTTCCTTAAAATCTATCTCAAAATTTTACCGCCAATTTATGAGTGCTTTCTTGGAGTAACCCTATTTGCTCAGCAATCTTCCCAGGAGAAACTAAATTTTTGTTTATGAGTTTGAAGTAACATTCAGATCTAAATTGTAATCACACCCTCTACCTCAATTCCGAATGGATGTTATTGTGAACCGATCCAATCAAACTTAAGCGGACAATGTCCCTCTCGCTGTCTGTCAACATGGGTACAGATAAGAATACACCCTGTTCACCCCCGTGGGCTTCCTTCTGATCTTAGGACTAAGCTGTAACACCTAGGTGTGAAGTGCTGCGATCTATCGCCTATTGCCGACTCAAGCTTCCACTTCCCGGCTGGTCATGTAACCTTGCGTAAGAGATTAACACTAGCCTGCTGCAATGTTTAGACTTCAAACACATGGCCATGGTAATATTCCTAAGACAGTAAATTTATAGCTTACACATGACTTTATAGATGGGGCTTAGCAAACGTGACACTTTATGAATGGCTTTCAACTTAGATAAGGAAGATGCCTGGATGTGTGAAGAATTTATCATTATACAAAGATATTGGAAATAATGGTCAACAATGTTTCACCAATCAATATTGGAATACCAGTAGTTTTAATTTTAATGTTATTCCAGCAAGTTTTTAATGCAAAATTTGAAGAAATTATTCTGTTTCCATAGCCTAAAACTGTTGCAGACATTTCTATTAGTGATGACACATCATCAAGTCATTGTGACTTCAGTGAAGTTATTATGATATAATAACAATAATGGACTTGAGACAGATCAAAATGGTCACTATTTCTATCAGTGATCTTCTTTTAACATGTGACAGAAAAGGCAGAGGGATGTTTTCATTGGTTATCAATTGAACGCACATTGTACATAGTATTTTATGGAAGTCAGACCAATATCTGCATTACTATTGTTTTTTCTTAGAATTTCAGTTGTAAAAGAAGTTTATGACAAAACATTTATGATAACATTAGTTCATAAAAAGCGTGTTTCATTGTGACATAGCAAAACAATTTCTCAGTACTTTGAGTTATTCAAGCTTTTTCATCTTTGGAAGAAACAACTTACATCCACAAAACAGACACTGAACACAAGAGCCAAGAGAAAATCTGGTCTGTTGCATGTTTGAATGACAGGGAGAGTCCATAAACAAGACTTACATAATCAAAAAAAGAAAAAAATAATTGAAAAATGGTTTTAAAATTAGTAATAACATGTATATTTTGTTGTCAGATTAGCATAATTTTACAACAGAATTCAAAGATGTGGTGATCTGTGCAGTTATGTGTTTATCGTACAGAGAACGGCCGCTCCAGTGACCTAAGTGGTTAGAATGTCTGCATTGGATGCAGGATTTTGCAGATTCCAACCCAGGCCCAGTCATGCCAAAAACTTATAAATTAGTACTGGCAGCTGGCTCGCTTCATGCTCAGCATTAAGAGGTTAGTGTTAGGACTGGTCAGCCTGGTGTCAGGATAATGTGACTGGGTAGGACATGATGCTACATTTCTGCAGCATGATGCCCAAGTGCTAGACATTGCTATCAACTGCCATATTGCAGACAATGTAATGATATGACTGAAAAATTGTTAAAGCTAATATTAAAAATCCAAATTACACACACACACTCACTCATACAGAGAAACAGATTGTTTTGCAATTGTTGCAATTTTTTAACATTTTTGTAGGTTTTTAACTTTATGAGTTTAGACTTTTTTGTCTGTAGAAGGGGTTTGTATTTTACCAATACAAGTCTAATTCAGTTTCCGACAGTTTTTAAAAATTTCCTGATATTGATCTACATTATTTCTTTTGTCACCAGGTGCTGCTATGGTGGCCAATTTTGAGTGAAGAGGCCATGCCCTGGTCGCCAATGACAACAGACAAAGAAAGGGCCAATCTAGTCATACTCTCTGTACATGGGTTAGTACACTGTACATATCTTTCATGATTTAATTTGCAGGTGTGAGCTTCATCATAACATAATTTCTAGATTTTGGTTGCATACATAGCATTAGTAGTTATTTGCTTTTTCATTGCAAACTGTAACCTGTCAATAATAGTTTTACAAGAAATACAAAGAAATGGGCTTCCTGCATCACAAATGTTTTAATGCACATGATAAATATCCATTTTAGTTGCTTTCAAGGAATATCATCTTGATGTTTTATATTGGAGAGGCAGTGTGACCATGTTGGTAGGCATGGTAGACTTGGGTAGAGAAGGTTTTGGACTCTATCCTGCCATGATATAAAGGGGTCATACCCGTGACCAACCCACTATGCATCCAAAATGCTGCTATGGACTGGCATCTTAGACAAGGGGAGCTAAGTTGCATTAATCTCGTAAACTTTCTCACATTGTGACCCGAAGTATATTGTCACCATTATATATATTTTTTTTCAGAAAAACTATAGAAAACTTTTTATTATTGTGTTCATTATTTTTCTTAACAAGCCCAATTTATACAGTGTTCCTATCACTGATCATGATGTTGCGACATGTGCACCATGGTAAATATACGTAAAGTACATTAGTTCGGTGAAAGCATTTGCTTTGTTTTGTTGCTACCAATGTCTGTTTTGGTTCCCTTCCACTTCCAGTCAGCCAGCTTTGAATTGAAATCTTTTATATGAGCAACAACAATTTTTTTCTCATAAGTTCATTAAGAGTGTCAACACTCAGCATGCACCTCAGTTTTATTTTGATCAAATTCTGGCATGAAAATCTGTGCTCATACTCCCTCTTGACACATTAAGTACCTGTGAATTTCTCATTGGTGAATCACATTCAGGTAACTGTCCTTTCATTTAAACTTATTTTCAGCTGCAGACAGTTGTTTGTAATTGTTGTACACAATGTACTTGAGAATCCCCCACTTCTTCTTTACTTCACTTCTTTCTCGGTTGACTATATTGAATGATCAGTGTGTGTATGTGATCACTGCCAAACTGTGGCATGTCACAATGTTTTCAGGAAAACAAGTGAATGCTTTAAAAATATCATTTTCTAAAAATTTATTATGTACATTTCAGTGAATAATTCATACATATTGTACTGCTTTGATTTATCATTGACGTGATAAACAGTTCAGTTGTCTTCCTTTGAAATGACAGCTAGCATGTGTCACTAAGAAACTCATTGTGGAGGAGCCCTTTCTTTCATGGTAATATACAGTAAGTCTCTTGTCTGCAGGCACAGGTTAATGGTGCCATTTTTTCCCAAGACATTATATAGAAAGTGCATCAAAAAACATGAATTTGTTGGCTGCCATGTTATGTTGCCATAATGTCTCTGTTGGTCTGGTAACTCAACATGATGGACACAACTGATAACTGAACAATGTTTAAGGCATCCCCTATAGACAGCATAGTTGGTGAAACTTTTGGGGAGGTCAACACCAGGCTGTCAGTGATTGTTTGCAAGACTTGCTGTTTAAAAAGAAGAGTTGGGGACCTCTTTAAGTTGATATGAAAAGAGTTAAGGATGCCTTCTAAGTGACCTATCTATGACACTTACTTTGTGGCATCTACACACATGAGTGAGAGTCTAAGGGTCAGACAATGCATTTCAAATAAATAAGGGCAAGTTTCCTTAAGAAAATGCAACACACCTGCCTGGTTCCCAAGCATCATGGGTGCACCATCCAATCCCATGCCATAGGTATTTGTTATATGTAATCCATTAAATATGCAAGGAGTTTTCATATAATGATAAAAGCAGTTGCTGGTAAGTTGATAAATGTTTTGTACGAAGTATGCAATTTACCTTCTGTCACATGTGGAAGGTGTAATTAAGTGCTTCTCTGTTGCAAGGTCAGTTTATTTGTCACCATTTATTCCCATGGCAGGCCTTGCTCTTATTTCTCCAGCATTGTAGACATAATGCTAACAAATTCAGAACATGCATTAACCTCCAAATACAACTTTGTGGTGATGACAGTGCCATTTAACTGTGTAAGCTTGTTGATTAAATTGAATTTGTCAATAGACAAGTTCTCCTTTGCAGTGTGGTCTTTAGTTCTGAACAAGGTACACATTGCTTCATCAGCTTTTTCTGATACTTTATCAAGTAATGTCACCAGTTTGTTATCCTTATTTTTAGCTTTCACCAATATTACATGGTCATTATATGCAGCATGTTCCACAAATGTTAGATCATTGAAATCTTCCACATGATTATTCACTAAAGGATTAAGTTGTCTGTCTCTACTCCCTTTTGATCAGTTAACTGTAAGCAGTATATCATTGAGACAGTTGAACTGTAACTAGCTTAGTTGTTGACAACTCTTTTAATTGTTCAACAGATAAACTGTGTTAACTAGATCTAGTCATCTTTGAATGAGCTTAGTAGGTGGCACGTTTGTTAATTGTCTGACAAAGAAATGATCCGTAAACTTGGCATAGTGACTTTCAAATTTTACTTTGTCAAGGGTTTTTTGACAGTTTAATGGATAAAGAAATCAAAGACAGAGTAATATAATGATATTTGGAATATCCTGTGATATGTCCAGTTGCTCAGAGTTTGGGTAATCAAATGCAGGAATTTTAAGAACTCTGATATACACGCTACATACAGTTTGCATCAGGTTTCTTGAAGAGGAACATTATATGTAACATTATGTTTGTAATAACATAGTAATTGGGTAACATTGTACATATCATTTTGTTTGTAATAATGTAGTAATTAATATTGTACATATATTATTTTGTTGTAATAACAGTAATTGAGTAACATTATACGTAGCATAACATTTTGTTGTAATAACATAGTAATTGAGTAACATTGTACTTATCATTTTCTTTGTAATAATGTAGTAATTGAGTAACATTGTACATAATGTTTGTAATAACAAAGTAATTGGGTAACATTGTACATATCATTTTGTTGTTTGTAATAATTTTGTATTTTTGTAGCATTGTACATAACATTTGTTTGTAATAACAGTAATTGGGTCCCATTGTACATATCATTTTGTTTGTAATAATATAATAATTAAGTAACATTGTACATATAATTTTGTTTGTAATAATGCAGTAATTGAATAACATTGTATGTATAATTTTGTTTGTAATAATGTAGTTATTGAGTAACATTGTACATATAACTTTGTTGGTAATAATTTAGTAATTGTGTAACATTGTGCATATCATTTTGTTTGTAATTGTGTAGTAATTGAGTAGCATTGTAAATATAATTTTGTTTTAGATTTTGCTCATCATAATTTGCAGTATATTTTATAAAACATTGTCTTATGCATTTGTTTTGATTTTCATATAAGATTATACATTTATCATTGATTTCTTATTTTAGTCCCAATATTGATGTTCTAACCTTCACAAGAACAGAATGTGATCCTTTATTCGCAGAGTTCAGGTAATCATCTGTAAAAATAATTCACTTTGTACTTTCATTTATTGCATCATATTTCAACAGGAGAGTTGGCAACAATATATGCTTTTGAATATATTTGAGATTTATATTTTCTCACCCATGCGACAGAGAAATTGTGCTTTTTTGCTAACCTTACTTTTCTTATCTCAGTCCAGTCATCTCAGTCAGGTCACCTTGGTCATGGTGTCCATGTGCAAGGAACTACTTTATCAAGGCATGTTACCATTGTTGTCTTAAGTTTGGCTCAATGGAGTTGTTTCTTTGTAGTAAATATTAATTATTTATTGTTAATTTCATATCACTTCCATCTATTGAATTTGATAATACCTCAATACTATCAAACATTTTAGGTTTTGTTATTCTCTGATGAGTAAATATTGTGTACTTTGGATAGGCAGGTCATGCCACAACCCTCATTAACATATTTGTATTAATGTACCATATGTAAACAACATTTGCACATGGCTTTAGACCTCTTCACACAATATTTACAGTACTGAACAATTGTAACTGTTGTTGCTGTTTATGGATGAGGGTGTATAAGTGCTAAATATAGTTGGATTCTGCTGAGATGATTATTCTGATTTTCG
>JAECUM010021712.1:0-36864 GCA_016617855.1 Megalonaias nervosa | reverse complement strand
AGGTGGGTGTGTGTGTGTGTGTGTGTGTGTGTGTGTGTAATGTTTATTAGATAAATTAGTCTCTGACCAGCTGATGTTGTAACCGATATGATAGAGTGATACTTTATTGAAAAATACACTTTTGTATCCCAGACATCCCTCCGAATGTGGCATGTTTTGTTAAAAAATGTCTTACATATACATACGACAGCGATCTTGACTATACGATACTAATGCAAACTGATACATCCTTCAGTTTGTAATCTTTTTACCAATACATTAATATGGGATTCGTTTAAACAGAACATCGACCATTTAATCGACAGTGGGTTTTAATATGTTATGTACACCCTGCTTAACTTTTATTTCAGACTTCACACAATAAATCCGTTGAAGAATAAACATCATCCGGAGAAACATAAATTAACGCTATTATCCTGACTTTTTGACTGTGTACAGTAATGCCTGTAATATAGAATGTTTCGTGCCCCTTTGTCTTACCTAATATTTATGATGCTTTACCTAATGGACGAGGTAGAAAAATTGAATCTTAATAACTTTTCCACTCACGAGTCATTATTCTCTAACCTTATGACTCCAAAATTCTTTGAATACTCTGTCATGTGATACACTAGGGAACATGAAAATCGATGATGAATGAAATAAAAATAAAAACAAATAATTTCTAAATAAAGGAGACAAACAAATTACACCATTGACTAGATCATATAACACACACTGGTAAAACTACTGTGCTGGCGTTCTTAGATTACAGTATATGGTGCCCTACCTTAAAGAGGGGAAATATTGAGCCTTGAGTAGGACTTAAATTACCAAGAAATAAACACTAAAGTGTTATGGTTCCAACTTGCAAGAAATATAGAAACATTCATGACATTGCAAAAGTACAAAAATAAATATTCCATTCATTTATCTATCAATGTCAATCAAGTGAGCCGTCTTGTAATTTTACAAGAAGAGATGGTTAGTCACTTTGTAATTTTACAGTAGTGGGATACAGTTTACTGGAGTACTTTCTGAAACTTTTCATCTTTTCTTTTCCATTCAAAGCCGTTTTCGCGTATTCTTCGTTTCCCTGCGTTACTTAGAGACACATTCAGAAAGACAGTGACATACAGTGAGACATAGAGAGACACACAAGGAGACCGAGAGAGAAACATAAAGAGACACACAACCAGACTGACAGAGTGAGAAAGAACGATACATAAGGTCAGGCTCTGAGACAGACTGACAATCATACAGAGAGAGAGAGAGAGAGAGAGAGAGAGAGAGAGAGAGAGAGAGAGAGAGAGAGAGAGAGAGAGAGAGATTAGAAAGAGGGCCATACAGACAGAAGGACATACATTGATACGGACTGAGAGACATGCAGAAAGACACAAATGTAGAGACAGAGAAATAGATACAGACAGAAAAAAGGAAAAAAAGACAGAAAGTGAAACCGACAAAGAGGTAAACAGAGACAGAAAGAAAGACGGACAGAGACACACAGAGATATACTGATAGATATGTAAACTGCATTTCTTACATAGAAACAGATTCACTGAAAAAAGCAAGAATAAATGAATGTTTCTTTTGCATATGACAACCGGGAGACGTGTGCAGTATGTGTTGCATATAACGCTCAGTACAAGAGATTAAGATAATAGTGATATTAAATATTAATCGAACCTAATCCTGCACATCGTTGTACAACAATATTAATCGATCCTAATCCTGCACATCGATGTGCAATAATATTAATGAAACATAATACACCCACTGATATAAAATAATATTAATCGAACCTAATCCAGCAGATCGATGTAAGACAACATACATCATGATGCACATGATGAATGAATCATGAATGGACCCTATGAAAGATTATGTCTATCAACCAAATTTCATCGACATATAACAGAAAATATGTAGAAAAGCAAAATAACCGTCTACGTGCAGTTACCGAAAAGTAGAAGTCATTAGCACATCCGCAAAACATCACTAGCACATCTACAAAACACACATGTGCTTTTATAACAAGTTTAACTGATTTTAATTTTGTACATATTTGGTTTCTTTCTTTTTGTTTCTGCATGAGGTTCATTCAAGTTTGTCATTACTGAAAATTTGCATAATACACTTTGTACTCACATTTGAAATATTTTTTTACAAACATAGTAGTTCTTACTGAAATGAAGAAATGAGGTCATGATGATCCTCTCGTGATAGAAATACACCAACAACATACATATATCCTAATACTGCCCATCGATATACAATATTAATCGAACCTAATCCAACACATTGATGTGCAATGATATGAATCGGACGTAATCCTGCACATGTACAACAGTGTGTTCACATGTGTCCCATACATTGATGAGTACTTGCAATTTACTATTTGGTTGATGTCTTTGGATTTTGAGATACTCATTGTAGCTGGTATTCTCCTTTATGAAGAAGATGACTGTGGTTAATGGTATATGGGAGGAAACTGACAATTAATAGTTGGTCATGTGAATTTTCATTTAGCTATACTTATTGCCATAGTAACTGCCACCAAACACAAATCTTGTCTCATTCATTGAAATTGTTTGAAAAATAGGTTGAGGTAAGTTCAGATGGCTGTAGTAAAGCCTCGTTGGCAGGTAACTGAGTGGCAATGTCGTAAGATCAGGAGGTACTCAAAAATAGGTGGAGATTACGTTTCATAGAAGATGAACGGAAATAAATGAATTTGAGTTTTATTTTCTAATCCCAGGGTTTAAAATCTTAAACTGTTATTAAAAGAGCAACACGACTCATTACAGTATTATATGATACGTTTGAAGTCTATATTTACATTTTCACGTTAAGTCCAATTACAAATCTGTTGTCGTTACATGAAATTCATTTCATGTAGTACCAATGACACGTTGATTTGACAAATTGATATAGAATTTACAATTAAATATTAATAAGATCCTTAAATGTTTGCCTAAAGAATTCAGTTTTATCTCTGGATAATATTCCACGCACAAGTACTTGTGTTAGAAACAATGTGATTTATTATTTTGCCATAATAATGCTGAAATAAAAAAGTAAAACAAAAAAAGTTAACCTAACTGTCGCATTCCGGTATTTCGCAACTCTGCTGTGATCAGTCTGAAAGCATGATCACGGGATTTATCAAATTTGTTATACATGGTTCCTTCCGGTTGACCTGATTAGACATGAGGACGACTGCAAAAGTTTGCAAGTCATGCAGGTGTATAGCGGAGGGTTGAACGGACAAAATCGTGAAAAGGATCCGTGTATGAAAGGCGTTTGTATATAATTAGAAGAGAACGATCACTACACATTCTTGAGAAACTTGAAAAATCTAGGCATCAGAAAATTATATGAAGTAAAAGCCTCGTGTGTATGGCACAACTGGAAAATATTTAGAAAGGAACTTTGTTGATAAGATTCAAATTTCGTCTTCCCTGGACAGTTCGCTTTCAATCCAGTTGTCCCGTTCAAAAAGAATCCACTATCTCTACTTTCTTTGTGCCAGCTACCAGTCCGTTGTGACAAGACCTAAATCTCCTATACAGGATGCGTCACCTACTGCCCTCCCCCCTCCTTTTAATTTCCTCATAAAGCACACGATCGCGTAAGTTGATGCACATGATGAATGAATCATGAATGGACCCTATGAAAGATTATGTCTATCAATCAAATTTCATCGACATATAACAGAAAACATGTAGAAAAGCAAAATAACCGTCTACGTGCAGTTACCGAAAAGTAGAAGTCATTAGCACATCCGCAAAACATCACTAGCACATCTGCAAAACACACATGTGCTTTTCTAACAAGTTTAACTGATTTTAAATTTGTACGTATTTGGTTTCTTTGTTTTTGTTTCTGCATGAGGTTCATTCAAGTTTGTCATTACTGAAAGCTTGCATAATACACTTTGTACTCACATTTGAAATATTTTTTTACAAACATATTAGTAGTTCTTACTGAAATGAAGAAATGAGGTCATGATGATAGAAATACACCAACAATTAATGTTAACGAGTTACAATTCAGACCATGTAGTCGATCATTCTAACAGCTTTCTGTCTCGAAGGTCTGAGCTGGAAATTTGTGACGCTTCAACACAGATACATTTATCAGGGTATCGTATTGATGAAATTGCAGTAGACTCACTGTTCATGGATCTTTCTTGTCAAAAGTATCTCTTCTGTAAGACAGTGTATACAGTGGCGTCACTACGGGGGTACGGGGGGCGGGGGGTGCGGACCGCAGAGGGTGACACCAAAATGACAGTCTTTAAAATTTTTGAATTTTTGTGCAGGAAGGAGGTCCATGGGGGTGACACCACGAGTTACCGCACTGGGTGACACTAACCCTAGTGACGCCACTGCGTGTATAAGCCTATATAGTTAATGGAGTTTTTAGCTCACTGAAAAGTAGAACTATGCATAAAGGATTGGTTAGGATGATATAGTGATAATCAAAAGAAGCTGCCTAAAATTACTCTGGTCCCAAGTCGTAAACTTTCCAGATACGAAGAATTCATTTTAACATTGAGAAGGCTCAGACTTTTGTTTATTAGGTTTCCTTTTAAGACACTTATCTAGAATTTCTCGGTCAAGATTATCACATATCTTTGTTTGGATTAACTACATGTATATCATTATCATTTAAATCAAACGGTCGCCAAGGAAACACATTAGAAGCGTCTTCGTTGAAGCTTCAAGACGTATTCCCCAAAGACCAGAATTTTTATAGGTTGTAGTGAGTTGTTTTTTTTTTTTAAAGTTCCAAAATCGTCAACAGCTCAAGCTGAAAGATATGGCAATTGAATACATTTTAAAAAAAATTAAAAAAAAACATTTTAAATGTATTGCCAGCCTTTCTCACGCAGGTGCTTTTTCATTTGTTAAAAAACCGGTGAAGTAATGTGTAGATAAGCACATAACAGAGTACTTATTATCAGTAGGAGATGAGGTAATGGCGGACGGGGTTTTCAGATCAGGGACCCGCTGACTGAATGTCTTGCAAGTCTAAATATAATTCCACCATTCAAATAGAATGCTACTGAAGTAAGAGACTTTCAAAACCAAGATATGTGTAAAACAAAATTCAACAGAAATACTGAAATATTTCACATCGTTATCAGAGTCCATGTAGAAATATCAATAGAAATACTGAAATGTTTCATATCGTTATCAAATGTCCATGTATAAATATCAATAGGAATACTGAAATGTTTCATATCGTTATCAAATGTCCATGTTGAAATTTCAGTTGGAAGACTGAAATGTTTTATATCGTCATCAAATATCCGCGTGGAAGGATCAAATGGAAATGATTTTTGTTTTTGCTTGATCTAAACTAAATAATGAGCTCTGGTAACCATTATGTTCTTTTTATCGGTACGTTAATTACTGAAATATGTTTTATATGAAATGAAGGTTACAACACGTTATACTTTTGTTACAACACTTTATACTTTATTACA
Organism: Megalonaias nervosa; assembly: GCA_016617855.1. Taxonomy (NCBI): domain Eukaryota; kingdom Metazoa; phylum Mollusca; class Bivalvia; order Unionida; family Unionidae; genus Megalonaias; species Megalonaias nervosa. The sequence goes on along the minus strand of JAECUM010021712.1, from coordinate 31,388 downwards.
ATACTTTATACTTTTATTGCAACACTTTATACTTTATTACAACACTTTATACTTTATTACAACAATTTATACTTTTATTACAATAATTTACACTTTTATTACATTTTATACTTTTATTACAATACTTTATACTTTTATTACAACACTTTATACTTTATTACAACACTGTATACTTTTGTTTACATCACATTCACCAAAAATGATGAAGATTATCCACATATTGTGTGAATAATTTATATTCACTCATCATTTCTATATTTTCCATCGAAAGTACTTTCTTATGTGACCAAGCTGCATGCAATGAAGTTTGTTTCCATGCATTTCCTTTGCTCCTTTCATGATGTTTCTGTGAGCAGATATACATAACACGGTCTAAATGCTATACATTTACCATATTTATGCGGTACATACATAACACGGTCCAAATGTTATACATTTACCATATCTATGCGGTCTGTGTTGTATAACTATTAGTAGAATAGGCATGATCGATCCTCGCCAGCCATTAACATCATATGCCTGTATATCCAGGTCTGTCCTGTTCGCAGTTTGACTCAGTTCGTGCATCGCAAATATGGTATTGTACCTTTCCATAATGGTGTCACATGCATCAGTTTGTCTTAATAAGGAAAGAAAATATATAACATAATTGGCCCAAGACGTGAGAAAATATCCGTAAAACACTTTATAGCCACAACAGCCTGAACATTTGCACGAGTCTACTAAATGTTTTGAATATTTAAATTGGAATTTGATCGCACACAGTGAAAACCCTTACCAGACAATATGGAGATCATACTGATCTGTCAATACACTGATGGTGGCGGATTTAATCTAAATGTCAACTTATAACACATCTTCATAACAAAACCCTATCATCATACACCATACATATTTATTATAATTCCTTCTGGCGATTTATGCAGATATCATGGCACAGGAATTTCAGGTAAAAAGGTTTTCAAAGTAAGTAATGATCAAAGTAATTTTTGTCTACATTTAATTTCTTTTTGGTAAAGAAGACAATGTCAAACCAATTTTTGTTTTTGCATACTCCAAGGTGACCTTGGCTGTGAGCATTCCAAATCCGGGCTCTTTTAAGATCAATTTTATCGCTAGATCCGATACTTAGCGGCATGGAGTTTTTGATGCAATATCCTCATGACCATGTCAACACCTAATTTATATAAGTCCGTTATCACACAATACACCTGAAACACCCACATCAGGTGAGGCACCCAGAAATGGGTAATTAGCAGAAACTTGCAGTCCACTCGAAACTATTTAACTTTTGTATGTGTTGGCATGTACAAATCAAAATACTGCATCACAACAACTGATTCCATTTATTTGCCATATTAAGTCTGACAGGGAATGGTGCTGATTTTCCAGATATCTTCTTTCGTATATAGTCATTTGGAAGGCCTTTGTTAAGATTGACAGTGAATGGTGCTGATCTTCCAAATATCATCTTTGATATATAGTCATTTGGAATACCTTTGTTAAGATTATAGTGTAACACTTAATTCTATATTAATAGAACCAGTCGGGGATTTCCTAATGGCCTATTTATTATTACCATCTTCATTTGTGAAAGACACTCCATATAGTCTTAATTTCTTTCTCTTTTTTAGTGTATGCTTGCAACACCTGTCAAACCCGGTGAATCAAGGTCATTCATATAACCTTCAGGTTAAATACCATCACCATCAGACGTAGGATATATGGTCTACAGAAGCAGAGCTTTCGGATGTTTGCATAGCTTATATGTACTTGTTTCTGTCTCTTTACGAGAACTTTGGATTTTCTGATATTGGCTAAAAGGTATTTGCCCGTTTTTATACTTCATGCTGTCCATCTATGATGAATGTGATATTTTTCTTGTTTTGCCCCATATGCACCTTATATCAGTTCCCACCTCATCTTTATGTGTGTCTGTCTATAACGCTGCTCATACATAACACCAGGGCTACAATCAGCTATACAAATATTAAAATAATAACAAAGACCTTTTAAATTCCACATCAATCAAGCAATGTGTTCTAAGAGTCTATCAATAAGAGACCTAATCATTTGTTTAAAAAATCGTTCTCTGTGAAGCCAATATTAAATTTATGAGCCGCCTTTTGATATATCTGGATATATTTATGCCAGGCACTTACAAATGTTTTTCAACGTCCGGCACAATTAACTTCGAAATATCGTAGGCATCCATACTTCCGGAAGTCAAATTGTCACGTGATGATGGCCGTCACATTGCAAAACCGATGTCGGTTTGTATATCGAAATGAGACTATCGGTCTTCATTCGTGTTGAAAAGAAAGCTCAAAAAAAAAAAATATAATCTCTGCCATTGTACCTTGAAAAGGTCTTAACAGTATGTATTTGAAATAATTAATTTGAAAAGCCTTCATGTCCGACACGTGTAGTTTCTAACCGTGTTTTAACTCGTATAGACGACCATACAATCTTGATACAGCGTACATACTGTTACTTTTCAATTAGCGGACATAATATGTGTTATTATTTATATGTAATGAAATGTACCATGAGGCATTTAGTGTTTGAAGGCAATATTTTCAAACGTATCAACCATATTCAACAGGATGTTGCATAAAATGGTTAAATAAAGAATAGAAAGACTGCAAGAGTCAGAATCGGAATAAAGTAAACAATATATGGCAGTCCTAATCTGTGTGCCCCTGTTTTGCAGTACTTACCGGTGTGATCATATTAGACCCTACGTTCATTTTCCAGATTTATCATTAGATTCAATATATATATATATATATATATATATATATATATATATATATATATATATATATATATATATATATAACAACACCACCATATATATATATACTGCTCTGCTATATATATATATATAAACTGGTTGTACCATACAAAACTGAAGCTAAACGTACGTGCATGAAGTGTTTATATTAGCAAATTCAAATTTGAACTAGGAAACTGAAGCATAATTTTTGCGCTGCATTTTCACACAGTCAAAAAAATGAAATTCCTTGTTCATGCTCTATCGTAAAACCCCTGATGACTCATAAATGTATGACAGGCCTGATGCACCATCTTGCAGATCGTAAAAGGCTACCATGGAAGGAGGTGACTCAGTTACTAACGTACTGGACTCGAGATCGACTGAGATCGGGCTTGAATCTTACAATGGACTCAGCATACGGGAGGTTACAGTGGTGTGTCCTTGTGCAAGGCACATTACCTCAATGGCCTTGGCACTAAATAACTCACCCTGTTGCCGTGACGTAAAACACAGTACCGCCGGCAGGGTAAGACAACTAGGACAAAATTCTGGGGCCAGCGAAGATCAGGGACCCACGGCCGTCCCAATTTGCAATTCACAGTGGCCTACTTGAGAATTTTTCGTAGGGCCCACAAATCCCGTCTGCGGCCCTGGTAAAACGAAACAAAATTATATATCGTAAAGAAATCGAACTGACGTTATCCGGTATTATGCAACAATCAAAGATGACCAAGTTGTTAAGTAGATGTGCAAAATGAGTAGTGTTTATTAACAACAGCTATTCTGAAAGACCCATATCACTTGAGAAGCAAAACAGAGGTAAATCATTGATTATTTATTAAATGTGTCTGCATTCGTATAACACGTTTAGAGCTTATATTTCTTTCTACTCAAAACCAAACTCAATATATTAGAACCTCACAACTTGCAGAATTGCCGACATCAAATTAAGGGATTACGATTGAATTCCAAAGCACAGCTTTGATTAGTTTGATTAGATCATTCAAAGAACGCATATTTTGTTTCCCACCGCATCAACCCAAATTCTGACGAAAATGTTACAAATAAACCTTATCGATTAGAAAAAGAAACGTTAAGTCTGGTCTTTATAACATATATATAGATATATACACAGAAAGAGAAGCAGACAGAGATATAAGCTGAGCAGTACACACACACACACACACACACACACACACACACACACACACGTGTGTTATCTAGATGATAAAATATCAAAGTTAATGTACCATATGACAAGTACAATGTTTGAAAAGAAATGGATGCATGTAAAGTTCGAACTGATTGATAGAATACTTACATTAAAGCATTGATGTCTTTTATGTGTATTTAATTTTGGTATGCTTTTGATCCGTTCTTTTGATATTGCGATGGTGAAATAATTTTTACCGAATGCATAGTTCGAATTTGAAGACTTTGAATACATAACAAAGAATTAATAATTGCAGTTTAGAAAAACTCTGCTGACAATTGTTTGTTTTCATTTCCACTGTTTCAAGGAGAGGAATGCTTTGGTAAAGAAAATGTTATTTTTCTGGCATGCCATCAATATTTGTTTCTTACGTAGTATGTCAGGCGTTAGGACGTTACATGGTATGTCAGGCGTTAGGATGTTTCATGGTGCGTCAGGCGTTAGGACGTTACATGGTATGTCAGGTGTTAGGGCGTTATATGGTATATCAGGAGTTAGGACGTTACATTGTATGTCAGTCGTTACGACATTACGTGGTTTGTATGTCAGGCGTTTGGACAATAAATGGTTTGTTAGGTGCTAGAAAGTTACATGGTATGTTTGGCGTTTGGACATTACATGGTTTGTCAGGTGTTAGGACGTTACATGGTATGGCAGTCGTATAACATTGCATGGGTTGTTAGGCGTTAGGACGTTACATGATACGTCAAGAGTTAGGTGATGATATTCTGTCTGTATTCCTTATTATACATCTGTTTGGAAGTTTTCACTGACGTAATATATACCGACACGAACATTTTACGAATTGCAATTTACTTTAAATTCACTTACACTGTGAAGCTAGAAATGTTTGGAAAGTGTAAACCGAGAAGGCCTGCAATAAACACAAACCGCATTCTTCTTTTGTTTCGGGTAGAGGAAATAAACTCCATGATAATTCATATAATTATTTCCGGCCATATCAAGCTTGTTCTTTCCCTGCCTGAAGAAAAAAAAAAGAAAAAAAAAAAAAAAAAAGAACTGAAACATCTGATGTAGATTTGAATGCTTAAACCATTATTGCAGGGGGTAGGGGCAATTTTAAAAAATGTGTATAATTTAGAACATGCGTATTTAAACTATACTCCTTCATTCTAGTGTCAATTATTGTATAACATGCATTTTTGCGCATTTTGAACTATGTACATATTTGAGATGTATCCCATCATAACTAAGTTTTCTACGAAAATTAGGTCACGGTTACAGTGATTTTTACCCTCTAAAGAAAGCAAGATATTTCTAATCCTTTTCTTGCGTCAATTAGAGTAGGTGCATCTTCGTACCAGAATCGGTTCTGTAGTGCAGTGTCACTGTAAATAAAATGCACAAATGCTATTTGGTTAGGTTTGTTATTTACGGCACAGTAACACATGACATTTATTTAGTGACCAGATTTTCTTCATGTTTACCATGAAATATGTCTTTAATCAGAAGACGTGTTGTACTAATTCTTGTCTTGCAAAATAAGCAATTATGTCAATTCTATTTAAAGTTTATCATCTGTTTAAATTTATAGCTGTAATTAAATGAGTTATCTGGGTCACCAGACATAACGTATTGCTTCCGTCTTTCCTTTGATTTTATGGACTAAAATCTGGTAACACAACTTGACTGAAACCATTCTTTTCCATCCTGTGTGTGATTAGAGTTCATCTTGAAGGCCATCGAGGATTATTATTATTATTATTAGTAGTAGTAGTATATAACAGTAGTAGTAGTAGTGGTAACAGTGATAGTAGTAGTAGTAGTAGCAGTAGTAGTAGCAGTGGTAATAGTAGTAGTAATAGTAGTGGTAATAGTAGTATTAGTAAAAGTAGTAGTAGTAGTAGCAGTGGTAATATCGTTAGTATTAGTAGTAATGGTAGTGGTAATAGTAGCAATATTAGTAGCAGAAGTAGTAGCAGTATGAGTGGTTATAATGATAGTAGTAGTAGTAGCAGTAGTGATAGTAGTAGTGTAGTAATAGTGGTAGTAGTAGTAGTAGTAGTAGTGATAGTAATAGCAGTCATAGTGGTAGTAGTCGGAGTAGTAGCAGCAGAAGTGGTGGTAGTAGTAGTAGTAGTAGTGATAGTACTAGTAGTAGTGGTATTTGTAGTAGTAGTGATTATAGTAGTAGTAGTAGTGAGAGTAGTAGTGTAGTAATAGTGGTAGTAGTAGTAGTGATAGTAGTAGTAGTCATAGTGGTAGTAGTCGGAGTAGTAGCAGCAGAAGTGGTGGTAGTAGTAGTAGTAGTAGTGATAGTGCTAGTAGTAGTGGTATTTGTAGTAGTAGTGATTATAGTAGTAGTAGTAGTGAGAGTAGTAGTAGTGATAGTAGTAATAGTAGTGATAGTAGTAGTAGTAATAGTAGTAGTGATAGTAGTAATAGTAATAGTGGTAGTAATAGTAATAGTAGTAGTAATAGTTCTGATAGTAGCAGTAGTAGTAGTAGTAGTGGTACATTGGTAGTTGTAGTAGTAATAGTAGTAGTAGTAGTGAAATAGTGGTGTAGCACATGGCTTACTGCCTGCCTTATGATCCGCAAGAGATTTGCATGAATCATAAAGCTATAACATATAATTTGTTTTTGGGGAAGGTTTTCAGACATGAATAATTTATATGACTAATGGAGAGGTTGAACATCAAACACATTGTCCAAAGATCAAAAGAATCAGAACAAACAAGAAAGAGTTGTGTCATAAAATTGAGCATTTCACAACCCAAATAGTCATGCAAAGAACTTCTGTGGAAAAACATGCAATAAAATTGCATTATTTGGGCAAGTAAAGAAACCGAACACAAGTGCCATACACAAATTTAATGTCGTATCCGCCTGCCTAATAAATCATAAAAATAAAATATACAAGTGATGTCAAAAAGGTCCTTATATTTGGATAACTATGGTTAAACAAAGCCTAAGAATATTATTCCGTTGACCCACAAGTCAATAGAAGTTCATAGCAAAAGAAGTTTATGCACTTCTACCCCAAATCCATACCTGCTTTTTTCACATCCGAATTTCATTTTTGACATCAAGTGACATTCACATTTGTGCCAGATCTGAGCAATCGTTTCTTCCAATACGGTAATCATACCGTACAGATACCATCTTATTCTAGGCGAGATTAAGTATGCATTATTCAATTCTGACATATGCTCCATATATGGTATTCACGTTTTTAAAAAATCGATTTTATAACTTCAAATTCAAGTGCTCAAATACAGAGACGCTCAGTATACTTCCATGGACTTCAATTAATAACAGTAAGTATAAACTTGCCCACCCATTTGGGTGACAAAGAGAAAGCTCGGATTCGGGTTATATTAAGAGTGCCTTGGGTCGATATCGACCATAGTCCCCCACCCACTCACCCCCAAAAAGGTTGGCCGAGATCACAAAATGTTCAGAAGCACTTTATTACCTGAAATTTGTTTATTCTCAAAACTTTAACATTTTACCCAAAACGACAAGCTAAAGCCCGTATCCAACGACCTTAGCATAATATTTTTAATGCATCATTTTCAAGTATACTTCAACATCTTCGTTGTGTAGTACAAATACTTACTCATTGTTATCCGATATTGAAAAAAAAAATATAGGAGCGTTATTTGCATCACAAAGTTTGTTTTATTTTAGTCTAGCGTTTTATCGGGTACAGCCTGTGTAACATCGAGGACAATGGACTGTACAGTGAATCTCTGGTAGTATTAATTTGTAATCATAATATTTACATATTCAGTTCGTCTTGAAAAGATTGGTATTCCATCCCTCAGACAAGAAATATTTTAAAAAGAATTATCAGAAGAGACACTTATCTGGATAAATTCCTTCACCATTCTACTCATCACTAGTCCAGAACATCGATGCTCACCAGTATTATGTGAACACCTGCTAGTATTACACCTGTTCATTATAGCCTTGACCTGAAGTTGTTTGGTCGGATGTAGTGCCTGTATATTTTTCTATGCAATGATTCTAAACCAGGATAATTACTTATCTTATACTTACTATATGTAGCGTAGGAAAATGCTGTGCAACCTCCAAATTTCTGGCGTTTTTTGGGGGGGATTGCACGGGTCTTAACTATATGAAACTATACAGTTTCCAAACAATAAGTGTCCAGCATTCATCATCCGTTAACTCTATTATTGTAGTTATCAATAAAGCTTTTATTGAAACTTTTTATCTCTGCTTTTCTGACAAGCTGACTTTTAAGTTCTCAAGTTGGGGCGTGTGTGTGCGTGCGTGCGCGCGCGCGCGCGTGTGTGTGTGTGATACCAGTTTTGTTTCTTCTTTTCTTTGAGGAGGGGGGGGTGGTGATTCCTGGCATTGTTTTATTGTATAAAATAGTCTGCCCCCAATAGCTTGTTAAAAAAATAATTGCTCTGATTTGCAGAAAAGAACGAACTAATTATGTCCATTATACTACGTTGAAACAATATATCTAATTAATGTAAAAGAAACAAAATATGTCCTTGTTCGAAAGAAAATCACAGCGCCTCATCCAACCCCCAACCCTCCCCATCCCAGAAAATTGTTTGGTCGGTCCCTATACAAAATGTGTCCACATATGTCTATTTTTATTTCATAGAGAAAGCTTTGTTATTTTACACACTGGTTCGTCACCATGAAGAGCGGAATAACTAGATCAAATATATAATTTCCTGCCGACTGGACTTTATTTCATTGGTCACTTTTTATCTTTTAGAAGTTCAACCGATGGTATCACATGTTCAAAACAAACGTTCTACTGTTTAACAAAAACCAGGTGTTCAAAAAAGTATAATTTATGCCCATCCTATCCGTCGTCTTTTACATATCTACTCCATATTCCCTTTTTTTATATCACAGGCGTATCTAAAGAGGCCTGGATCTAAATCGTTTTATCAGCAGTGGTCGGTAATAATAGGTATTGGTAAGTCACAATAGGCGTTTGGTCAGTCAGAATAGGTATTGACCATTCAGAATAGATGTTATCAATCAGAATATGTGTTAGCCAGTCAGAATAGGTATTGACCAGTCAGATATGTGTTGGTCAATCACAGAATTATTAAGCAGGTATAATAGATACTGGTCAGTTAGAATATGTATTGGTCAGTCAGAATTGGTTCGTTATTCATAATAGATACTGGAACGGTCAAAAGAGGTGTTGGTTAATCATAATTTATATTAGTAGGTTAAAGTATACATTCGTCAGTCAGAATATGCACTGGTCAATCACAGGATGTATTAGGCAGTTATACTAGATACTAATCAGTTAGAAGATGTATGGTTCAGTCAGAGTTCGTTATTCAGAATAGATATTGGAATAGTCAAAATAGGTGTTGGTTAGTCATGCTTTAAAGTATATAATCGTCGGTTAGTCATACTTTAAAGCATATAATCGTCGGTCAAACAAGGCTTTACGGGGTACAAAAGTTGCAAACAATAACATCCAACAAAAAGTAGATTCGTAACCAATTTTTAATGTTCACCCAAGCTAGGGCTCAAGACGACTGCCCTTTACAGTGAACAGATTGGTAGTTTTACACCAAAATTGTTACGGGGTACAAACGTTGCAAACAATGACATCCAGCACAAAATAGATTCCCAGCCAATTTTTAATGTACACCCAAGCTAGGGCTCAAGACGACTGCCCTTTACAGAGAAAAGATTGGTAGTTTTACACCAGGGCAATAGTTTATCAAAACTACAGAATGGAGACAAAGTCAGGGTTCATTAACAGTATAAATTCTTGCTTTTACAGTGATGACAAATACAGACTCCAAGTCCCATGGGTCAGAATCTTTATCAGTATCAGATGTGTGAACTATGTAAAATTTGTTTCTAACATCACCATATCTGACAGCTTAAAATCCATGAAACTAAAACTACCATTTATACCCATGTCTCTTGTCTTAATGATAATCAATACTTATACAATAAATTGAAGGGAAATGTTAAGCATTAATATGACGGCAACACAAGGTATTGGTCAGACAGAGTATTTGATGCTCAGTCACAATTGGTGTTTGTCAATCAGAATGATTATAGGTAAGTCATAATTGACGTTGGTCAGTCGTAAACGTTGTTACTCAGTCAAAGTGGGTATTGTATTTTGTATTGTTGATGCATATCCTAAAGATCATTTAGTGTCAGTGACGGGAAATTCGATTTGATGGTTGGATATAGCGTGTAAGGGGTACAGCAACAACAGCGAACCTGACATTTAGAGGGAATGCAGTGTATATACAGCAGAAAATGTGTATACTGTCGTGTATTCAAATCATCTGACCTTCTTTTTCCAACACATCGATCCTAATATATCAATTATTGTGAACATACTGGAGTCAAAGGAATGATGGCAAAGAATCTAACTCGCATCAAGATGCTGAAGCATTTCAAGTTTGCGATATTGGTTTCGTGTATGTGGAACTCAGATATATCGTGCATACTGTAGCCGGGGGCGAACAAAATGTTTCAGCGACTATTTTGCGTACTATATTGGATTTAGTCTTCACATTTATTTTCATAAAGACAATAATTTTGTTTGCTTCATTTCCAGTTTTGATCTTTGATCTGTATTGATGCGGAATAAAAGATTGGTGGATAAGGTTACATTCTTATATTTGGTAAGTGAAACTGACTCTGGTATTTGTTCACGGAGGATGTAAAGAGTCTTGATACAGTTTGTCTGAGGCGAACCTGACATTTAGAAGAAATCAAGTGCATTTACAATTTCTTCTCCAAAACTTATTGCTGGTCGAGGTCTCTCTGTGTTGTTTTGCAATCTATTGTTGATGTAATATAGGATAGAGGACTGTGTCATCGGCGAAATGTCTGACTTCCGGTAGATCATATTATACACAAAGAACAGGTTGGGCCGAACACCCATATTGCTGGGACTCCTAACGTCACTGGTACTGACTCCTCGCCATCAATAACAACTTTGTGGCTCTTGCCAGTCACAATATCCATGATCCACTGGAGAGAATAGTTCCCGATCCACAGCATAGTTCATGAAACCACAGTGTTGCGGTTTATAAATTAACTTTTTATGACTCACATTGCCAAGGAGCCTTGCTAAAATCTGATAAAGGTAGACCAGTTTGTTTACTCTATCTGGTATTTATGGCTGGATCTCCTAGGACGACAAGACTGGTCTTGCAGGGCACTCTTCTCTGAAACCTTGTCGTACGGCATACAGAAAGTTGTTGTATATATGCCTAACCTGACTGGACGTAACAATGTACTGTTAAAACATTGCAAAGAACTTAGGTCAGAGATAAGTTTATGTTCATGATTGATATCGTTTCTTCAAATGAGGGGCAATAGTTCCGTTTAGTTGTTCCTTTGGCTGTTTCAAAGGAACACTAAAGAAGTATCGGTAGAATAAATGACAGTTCGTTCTGAGTTCTATCAGCACACATTTTACAACATCAATATTTATTCTCCCTATCCAAATAGTTTTATTCTCTCCACCATCTTCCAATACTCCACTCCATTCATGTATTCATAAAGTATGAACTAAAATACAGTCAGTTGTGATATCTTGAGAGTTGTAAGCCGTGACATCATAAATATATTTAAAAATATCTTTAAAAAGAACCTGACTTAACTTTGTGAACTTTTCTCTCCATTTTCAGATATTTTTACCTCATACATAACTGACGCAGATGACCATCCCATCACTGCCATCAAAATGGTTTTTAAAGAACCAGTTTCTTCCACCAGAGTAATTTGATACCAATTATTAAACACCTGCAGGATATAGGCATATCATTGAATTCCAAATAGATCTTCTTGCCAGGAAGGATCTCATTGTTACTACTTTAATACGTGGTAGAATAACCTAGCATTCATTTCTTTTTACTCAGCCTAATATATATATATATATATATATATATATATATATATATATATATATATATATATATATATATATATATATATATATATATATATATATATATATAATCGACTGAATGAATACATAATTTACGTAGAACCTTAATAAATAAACATCTACTAGGATATTAAATTTCATGTATAGAATAACAATGGAATAAAATGCATAGATTTTAAAGTACTCTTGTCTGAATGTGTCATTTTATTATCTATATGAATCGCCGTAAAATAGAATTAATTTTCAGATTTTGCAATTAGAGTTATAATAGTGTCAATTCTTTGGCCATTTTCTGAATGTTAAGTAAAACATTTATATACACCGTTTATCTGTGTGACGAGATAGCTATATACTTGTCCCTATATGTTTTAAAACAAAAATTATATGACCTTTTATTGTCCTCGCTCTATTGAAATCCCCTACTATATAACTATATAGATCTTCTTCAGGTAAAGAAAGGTCGAATGCAGATATGCAACTGACTTTGGCCCCGAGGTCAATCTTACCCCACGCCTGAGACTTAGCTCTTGTAGAAAGGGACAAATAGATGAGAGGTTATACTTGTTTTTCCAAGGATCTAGTTATGTCAACTTCTAGATTAGGGAATTATCGCAAGAAAATAATCTTGTTTGATGCGAATTTTGAGCCCCCACCGGACCTGCCCTCCCCACCGTCCCTCTTCGTCGTTTGCAAGTTGCTTGCGCGTTCGCCACTCTACTGTTTGTAAGTCATTATCTTAGAACCTGGAGTTAAATGGGGTTTCATTATTGTATCCACTCTCATTCTGTCGTTTTAATGCTTATACAATTTTTATTATTCCGTAACACAGCTACACCATGTTTACTTCAAAATTTGTACAGATCAGATTTATTTTCATTCCCTTGTTTATTTCAAGTGTGAAACAAAACACATTCCTCATAATTATGTATTTAGTAAGAAAACTATGTATAGATTGCGTTATCTGAAGGATGAGTTTCCTGACTCTAAGGATTGAAACTATCTGGATCTTATACCCAAATTTAATTTATATCCAGCCGTAATTTATTCTTCATAGACTGGCAAATGAAAAACTGTTTCAAGACGGAAAATTCATTAGGAACTTCGATCAAATGTTCCAACCGCTTTAAGTGAAACGATTAACTCTTTACGTGTGATTCATGTCTTATCAGAAACTAATTTTGCTCTAATGCAACTGTATAAGACCTTAAGGTCGTTCGTTGTTGGCAGTTTTACTGAGAATTTGATAGCCTCTTACAAGGTCAACCCATTCTAGGGATAGGATTTTATTTTGTTGTAACATATCAATGTACATGTGAAACTTAGCCTTGATAAAAATGATTTAATGTCGATCAAAGAGTTGTTTTGTGAGAGGGTCTGATGGTCCTCAGTTAATAGCGAGATAAAAATGTCGATATCAAAGTCATTGTCCTTACAGGAGTATTGACAGTACAAATAAATATCATTTAGGTTATTAAGTGCAAGTTGCACTATCTATTAACCAATCTAGTTATGTAAACTAATGATACACGAAAATTGAAGGAGAGTAAAAACTTTACATACTTTTTCCAAAATTTATACTACAGTTTACAACGGCTGGAAATGCATTACATGGTATAAAATAATTCTGAACAATTTTCTCTGTAATTAATACTCTGCTACCACTGTTAGGACTCTTGGTCTTAAAATCTGTAACAGAAGGAAGTTTAAGCCAACAATTTAAGTAAAATTAAAAAGCAATTTATTTTTCTATAGTAAAACGTGAAAATTAAAGAGAAACTTTCAGTTTTTGTGAATTAAATTCCTAATAATCCTAAATGTCCTATCAAATGTACAAAAATATAGAATATTCTGCATGAATTCCAATAGTCTTCAATTCGTCCTTATATACTACAATTATGCAATCCATAATGTCTTTGAATGAGTTCACAATAATCCCCAAATCAATGTGTTTTAGTCCGAAATTCAATAATCACTTTCATTATTCCAATAAATGCTTTAAATTAATAATTTTTCTCAAATTACATCTCAACTGTAAACACTGATCAATGGATTCCCAGTAAATTATATAAAACAGGAACGATTCATTTGTTTATCTTATCCTTAGTGATACGCATTTTCATTTGACATATAACATAATAGAATATGAAGATTTCCAAAGAAACAAAAACTAGTCTAACTGTAAACAAGACTAAGCTTAAAATCTTGCTACACAAACGTATTGTTTGCAACGTACAACCATGAACACACACACACACACACACACACACACACACACACACACACACACACACACACACACATATATATATATATATATATATCCAGATCCAGTTGTAGTAGTAGAAGGCTGGTCACGGAGCACCAACATTGGGAGATATCGCTGTTGTACCACCTTGCGTCATATTATGCTAAGTCACGGCTTTGCAACAGTTTTATTACATTCCAATTGTCGATGGAAGTTGAGTAAATGACAGGCCTTGACGATCTTGAGAGCATAGCATCGAGTCTTTCAACAACACACCCATTAGATACGTCTGGGGTCCATGGGATAACATCTGTAGCCATGGTCAGTCTGAATAGAAGCGGTAAGACAGAGTCACTCAGCGCATCTGAGACGCTGTTTCCGATTGCTGTCACTATTTACCTGACTCGCATAGAAATCACCTTATCCAATATGACTGAACAAAATGCCCTTACCTTGTGCGGTCGGGGTATTCCATCCCTCCTATTTCCATAATTACTCAGCGCGAACTTTCGCTTAGCGTCTTGGAAGAAGAAATTAAGGAGCATGTACATAGGCTCGAGGATTGAAAGGGAAATGGCCAACTCACCTGGTCAACAGGATGCCTCAGCCTTAGGGCTATTAGGCAAGCGGCGCGCTTGGGGAGAGCGTCTGCCCTAAGGCAACACAAGTTGCACAATTAAAGAGGACATCACAACCACACTCACTGTTGAATGGATATCTGGGCCGCATTCGTCCTTTGTGCAGAGAATCAATCTGTTTGTTGGGCTTTTTTTGTGCCTCTCGAGAGCTCGGGCAGCGTGTGCCATCTGCACGTTCGCCTTGATCTCGTTGAGGATGAGCTGGAACATTTCCTCGGAGATGGATGATCTTGCAGAGTCTTGAATAAGCTGTCCAGGATAGAGTTGAGCCTGGCTTATGCCAGGATGCTTTGTCTCATTACTCAGGCCTGCCTCTACCTTTGATATTCTACTGAGTCGAAAGTCTAGATGGTCGTCGAGCTGGTCGTCGAGCTAGTCGTCGAGCTTTGGATGCAGACTCAGAGCTCCTCGAATAGTAAGTTTCGGTAAAAATTTGATTGTTCGCCAAGAATCGCCGAAGTTCGACAGATCCCCTTTGCACGGACCTTCCTCTTTTTGCCTTGTTGCGTGCACACGACGGTAATGACGTTGAAGCATATGTTAATGTTTTTCCTGACCGTTATGGTCCTCCACGATGACGTGGTCATTGAAACGATCGCCGACATGGTCGCCAGAGTCTAAAGAAATTGTGCCGTCGATTCGGATTTTGAGCAATTATAGGTATTTTTGTCCGACAAGCGAGATGCGACACATCATATCATCTTTTAGAAAGAATCTGGTGCCCTCTGATGTGAGTGAGCGCATGCTCATCATGGTACAGCCACAGCAGAGGCTATGGCGAGGACGAGTCGATAATGTATGCGGCGTAGTTGTAGAAATAATCACGCACAAACTGCTCCGGAGAACCTACCAACTGCTGCTGCAGAGACTATTTCAAGCTGGTCGCAGATGTTTAGGGTGACCACACTGGTCATAGCTATCTAGCCCGAGACCTGGCCCCGCATAATTTGGAATCGGAACTCGCTGACACTGAGTTGACGAAGGTACTTCTGCACCAGCAGTCCGTACGTTCTTGTCCACATCGGACGCTTGCTTCGCACGCATGAAAGAGATCGCCTTCATTTCCGGGGTCTTCAGGCCCGCAACTGAAAGCTCAAAGTGGACCCCGCACTTGGCTTTGCGGACCGCTCGGAGACACTTTGCCTAGGCAAACGTGGGCATATTAGGATGATAACTGTGGAGCTCTCTGTCATCCATCTGCAGATTAGCACTTCGGCGAGCACTCCAAGACTTGTGAGCTTGTCGAGCTGACCCTCGATTACGGAAATAAGTTGACGTTCGTGTGACAACGCGTGTATGTTTACATATGCCTTGGGCTTTCATTTGTATGATTGGCAGGGGCGTCGACGACTGGCATTCTCTCTCTCTCTCTCTCTCTCAGCAGCATCGTTGTATCCGAAGGGATGATGGTTAAGAATCGGGGTCCAGGGGTTCATATACACAGCCGACTGCTTGACCAAGTCGAGGTACTCGAGACTGAAGTACTCATCTTCCTCTTCTGAAAACGTAACAGGCTTCGTTATTGGCTACTGAGGAGGCAGTACCGGCTGCGGAACAAGCTGCTGCACTGACTGTGTGGTACTTGGGGAAAATACCACTGATGCATAGGCTGCGGAACAACTTTCAACACCTGCTTTGCCGTTTCCTATTGCGCCCCAGCTGCGATTTGAGACAGCGCCGCTGCTGCCTCCATCAGTCGTGCTACAGGAGTACACCAGACAAATGCACTCTAACAGGTAGGTCCAGCTTTCACCTATACTGATGACCTTTTGAAAACTATTTATAGTCAGAAATAGTAGTATTTTTGTTTTTGAGATGTAAAGTGTACAGATAAACATGAGGTTCTTCTAGTACAAATCAAGGACATTTTTAATTTCAAATTTATTTGTTTTATTTATGTCTCACCTACAATTTAGCATAACATGACCATAAGGTTTCTATATCACTCGAAATTGACATTTTGTTTTATTTCATAATAACCATAAGTTATTTCCCTTTCTAATACACAAAAACAATTTCCCATTCAACCATTTTATCAAATTAGCGTGCTTAAACAGTTGTAGCTAAGAAGTTGAATGCTCTTTTTCGAAAAGGACAACCCAGACAATAAGTAAACTATTAAACAGTATTTATAAGATATTGACTTAGCTATCTTAAACACTTGTAAATAATTGGTAGATATTGTTTGACACTAGTTTGACAGTAATATGTAAAACTAACTTATCTACATCATACAAAATTTACTTATCCATATCAGTCATTGATCTTATACATCATCAGTACATATACTTTCCGCGTTGTAAAATACTTTGTGAACAAGAAAAAATGTCAATTTTAAAAGTAAGTTATACTCTGTCAAACTAATTAAACAATATGACAATCTTTGAAAATATATTCTTTCGTACAGGTCAATTACAAGTGTTCTTTTGATATGAGAATAGGATAACCACATCATATCAAACATGTTTAATGATGTAAAACTAACAAGAAACACTTATCTAAAAATTATACTTCCCTAATTTTACAATGTTTAGTTTGTGAAAAAGTAAAACTCTATGTTTTATATTCATAGTTTGTTACTGAGCAAGATAAGATACTAATATCAGTACAAATATGGGGTTTCTTTGATTTTGTTATATATGTACCTGTAGTGCCTCATAGAAAGTTAGGATTAAAACACGAACAATTTTTCCTCGGATAATAGATTTAAAAGCAAAATCTATATGGTTCAGTATTATACCAATAATGAAAAAGACGTATCAATATCATACTGAAGATAATGTTCAATATGACTAGAGATTTTAGTGCCTTCACATACATACCGACACAAAATGTATACAGTCAAAAATTATCTTTAAACATCAACTGTAAAACATTATCTCTTACTTTCAACTGTAAAACAAAATCTATTATCATCAACTGTAAAGAAAATCATCTCTTAACGATCAACTATAACTGCGATTTCGTCTTATCTATCAATTCGTCTTTACATTTTTAATGATAAATCTACTCGGTCAATGAAACAACAAATAACAAACCATTGTTCACCATGGCGTCCAGCTAAAGTGTAGGAAGGGTTTTATGGGATAGCAAATTTTTCAAATACTTGAGACGTGTATATGTTAAGCAGAGATTACTAAAAATATAAACGCCGTTCGATCACATACAATTAAATCTAAGTTTCTAGGTCCAAAACTTCGTTTTGAAAAATCTGGATAAATATCAGACACCACTAGGCAGGTTTTACAATTTGGAAAAAGAAAACACACGGAAAACTGTTATTTGTTGTTTGTTCGTTTGTTTGTTGCTTTTCGGGGGTCTTGGCGTCTTTTTTAACTTGTCAGTCAGAATCTGATTTGGGTCCGGAATCTACTTGTCTGTGCGTTTATAGTGTGAATGAGTTTTGTGCCTTGTTTTTAAATGTATGAAATATATGCTATACAGTACCACATTATTACACAGTGTTAAAAGTAATTTATGAATTAAAAATGAATGATTTGTTGTAATCGATTGAATTAGTTCAGATTAAATTAAATCCCTTCATATTATTATCTGGAACGAACTGCTAGATTACAGGAGGTTCTTTCCAATAATTAAATTAGCACAACCACTACTCGGATTTCAGCTTTGAATTCGGTTCGATTATCGGGTGGATATGGGATTAATTTGTTCTTTGCAAAAAACAAAAATACAGGAAACATGCATATTTAACGTTCACATGAAACTAGAAAGGGGACGGATGTTCCGTTACACGGTTAACTCACGTAAGTACCTTACCCGAAACAGAAGCCCTTTTCGTCTGCCTCTTATGTTTTACATTCAATTTTTTATTGTAGACATAGTGATCTACAATCAAGCAAACAAAACTTTATCATTCCCGTTTCATTCGCAATGCATGCAAGATAAGTGTTCTGTGTTAAAATATTGCAGAAAGTCATATGGTCAAAAAATATCTGTGAATACCTTTTCCAGGTGTACTTAGGTTTAATGGGGTGCCAGTTTGGGTGGAAACTAAATGTCATGTTTGCTAAGCCCCAACTATGAAGTCATGTATTAGCTATAATCTACCTGTTTTGGGAATATTACCGCGGCCATGTGTTTGATGTCTAAAGATTACCGCGGGCTAGTGCTGAACTCTTACGCAATGTTACATAACCGAAATCTTGGATCGGCACAGGCGATAGATCGCACCATCTAAACAAAGGCTTGCAGTTATCACACCTATGTGTTCATGCTTAGTCCAAAGATCAAAGGGAAGCCCACGTGGTGAACGGGGCGTATTCTTATCCGTCCCAAAGTTGACAGACAGCAAGAGGGACATTGTACGCTAAGTTTGATCGGATCGGTTTACAGCGATATCCAATCGGAATTGAGATAGAGAGTGTGATTACAATGCAGGCCGAATGATAATTTTCAGAACTCATAAGCGAAAATGTAGTATTCGCCTGAAAGGATTGTGAGTCAATAGGGTTTACTCCGAGAAGCCACTCGTAATTTGGCGGCAAAACTTAGAGGTAGATTCTAAGGAAAGATAAAGCTTCGAAAGGTCAGTAAGTTATTTGCTCGAATATTACGGCATCATAATTGTAATTATTTGTAGTGTGTATACTTGATTACTAGGATCGTTTAGTATGTAGAATTACCTTTGTAGTGTTTCATTTACATGCGAATTTGAGAAATGGGCTTGATCTTACTTAGAGAATTATTAGATGCGAGGCGGAATTATATAGATTGTTAGCTTGTAGTCAAAATTAATTTTGTAATTCGCTATTAGGTTACTTCGTAGTAAACCAATGTATTTATTAATGCGTTATGTTAGAATTTACACATGCTTGAATTGTGAATTTGGAAACATGGTTGATGTATGTAAGATTAGTTACTATGGATGTATGCATATATCAGAGCATGGATATTTGAATATTTGCGTACTTTGTATGAGTTGTAAGGTAAAGAAATGCATCTGATGATTGTGATATTGTTTAGTATAACGGGATTAGGAATATATACTGATGTGACGGAATTTATTGATGTATGTATAAGAAGTACTTGATACCGTGCTGTATTATGACGTTTGTTTTATCATGCAAGAACGTATGGGTATCTCGATGTGAACGAATGCGTGACCAAAGAAATATAATAGCCGTTATCTGATGATATGCTGTGTGTAGTGTGAGATGAGAGGGCTAAGGAAAAAAGATTGTACCGTCCTTGTGTTTTCACAAGAAGCTTTTTAGGGGACACAGAACTTTGGTTTCCATTGGGTCCCGAGTCTCAAGAGTTGGAGACGGAATTGAGAATGTAGTCGAGACAGTCGAAGTCGACAGAAGAGTAGTCGTGTTAGAGAAAGCAGAGGAGGAGGAGAAGGAGTCAAGAGAAAGTCGAGGAGTAGAAGGAGTCAAGAGAAAGTCGAGGAGGAGGAGGAGGAGGAGGAGAAGGAATTTGGAGAAAAGTCGAGGAGGAAGGGGAGAAGGACGTGGGAGAAAAAAAGAGACAGAAAGGATACAACAATGAGTAGAAATACAAGGACGGGTGGAAATCAATCTCACACTGCTAATCAAGTAGTGCACTAGGCTTATTAAAGGGTCGAGCGGAAGGAGTGTAATTGGAAATTTTGGTCATTTGATTATTGAATTGTTATTAAATTGTTATTCATTGAATTTCAACCCTTTTTGTATATTCAACCATCTGACCGTCGGCATTGCTGACTAGGGGCTCGGAGCTTTACATCTATCTTTCACTAAATTTAACTTCCAGCAAAATAGAGCCTGGGTGGGACTTCTATAATAGTTTAAATAAAACATTGGGAGCACCCAACCCCAATTGTTACAATCCTCACACTAAATCGCCAGGGTGTTTTTTTTTTTTTTTTTTTTTACTGAGAACAGCTATTCATGTATAATGCTTCGTAATCCATCTAGTACTAGCAGACGAATTTAGGATAATTGGATTAAACTTTTATTTTGAAACAAAGTGTTTTTTTTTCATAGCCTGAAACTGAGATGCTGGCACTAATTGTTTCACCTACATTTATCTTTTAGTGTGACAACATCGAGAGTATATACTCAAGTTGAGAAGTTGCATGAAAACGCGACCAGTATGCCAAATATATGGCATACATGCGTTTCTCTGACTTCATGAGGGCAGTGAAATAATATGCTAATAGCTAATATGCTAATAGCTAATATGCTAATAACTGTTATCCATACACTTTGTAAGACATGATGGCTTCATGAGATCAGTGCAATACCAATATGCCAGTATCCGGTATTCATGCATCTCTATAAGGAAAAGGTGGATTTATGAAGGCAGTGAATAATAATGGATAAATACCATGCACCTCTGTAAAACAAAAATTGCTTTATGAGGGCAGTGCAATAGTAATACCGATATAACATCATCATACGATGGAGACACATGATCGTAAATAACAAGTACACAGCTCTCTCTGACACTTAGATTTACCGCGTCACCTCTAAAAGTTTTATAGCTTGTTATTTTGGTTGTCATTACATCATATTTTATAATGGCGTAGATTCTGACACTTAGTTAAATTATTCAAGATTATAGTTATCCTTTACATATTTTATAATATTGTGATAACAATAACATATTTGAAAGGATTCGGCATAAAATGGACCTTAAAACATACTATTATATTCATACCAGTGACCAGCAGAACAGAGGATCAAATTTTCAGATAACAAATAATCGATGGGACACCAAATGATAAAGATATATTCAGCTCATGAAAATAAATACAAGTTCACTTACATAACTTACATGTAGTAATTCAAGTTTAAGGTGTAATTGGGGGGGGGGAATCTATGAGTTTATCTATAGAAACCATGCAATTATAATGAATCTGTATTAATTAGCCACTGGTGTGATATTAATTAACCACTCGGGTGTTATTGGTTTGGTTTGATCAGAACATCTTGTAGGTATAGCATATTTATCCAAATTCTTAAGTAATTTAGTAAGCTTTAAGGTCAAGGTCAGAGTTCAAGGTTAAAATATTAAGTTGCAGTGAAATTGCAGACCTTTGCTCAGTGTATTTTATTTTGAAATGGCAACATAAATTAAAGCGCATTTTATGTATTAAATCACAATACGTAAAAAGATATAGTCATAAGTTTGTGATTTTCTGAAGTAAACACCGCCTTGTGTATGTGCGATTAGCAATGTTGTAAATGCTATTCAACAATATTATACTTCCTGCTCGGCCCGTTTGTTGCTTTAAAAAAAATCAAATGAATAATCATGACTTCTCGTGCAAGTTAAAGATTGTAATCTCTTTAATCCGTTCTGTATGTAGGATAATTATTTAAAACTTTAGCTATGTTTGTGGAAACATCTGAAGAGAAAAACAGCCTGTGAAACTTCCTAAATATCTTAAAACTTTATATTAACGAACCGTTGACTTAAGGTAGTATATCCGAGCTACCGTCTCTCTAACTAATGACTTAAGGTAGCACCTCCGAGCTACCATCTCTCTGCCTAGCGACTAAAGGTTGCATCTCCGAGCTACCTTCCCTCTGTCTAGTTACCGAAAGTTGCACTTAGGAGCTACATTTTTTTAACTTCAGTATATCTAGGCACCCTATCAGTTTTCGTTCCTGCAACATAAAATTTCTAAAAGTAATATGGTTCGGTTGTATTTCGTTTGATTAAATCTAGTAATTTTGTTTTCTCACTCCGAGTTATATTTCTCGCCCTGCTGATAGTAAATTAAGGCACGAAGCATCTGGAAAATTGCAGTCGTATGTTAGACATTTTATTTATTGTTCATATGAATTCTTCCATGTGTTTTTTTGGATAAAAGAAGGCATCACCTGATATCATTCGGGATCAAATATTCGTATTAACAAAGAAGAAATCTCATAAATATGAAACAAGGCGGCTATGTTTGTCATGTGCTTCTGTAGTTGAAGTCTTGTGTCAATTTTGAAAGGAAAATTTTATTTTTTTTTTCTTCAGTTTGCGCATTTAATCTCACGAAACGAAAGGATTAGCATCATCTGCGTTTGGAAACCCACACAAAGGAGACACATATACACATCAATCATTTGTTGAAACCTGTGCCAACCTTACCACGTGGCATTTCTTTTTAAGATTCAATACCATCCACCTCGTAAATAAAGAGAATAGTTAGATGATATCGCAGCTCTTTCTTGTGCTTACCAAATTGTTTGGTTAACTGAATTACAGAATAATATAATCTATTGGATAGGTAATGCCATGACTTCAATAACATAAGATACGCATTCCTTACGAAATACTTGTTTCTGTAATCCCTTAAAAAGTTTATTTGCTGTCATCTTCAGATGACCGAAGGTACTATGAATGTAATGCTACTCGCCAACAGAGGAAATCGCGCCTAAAAATATTTGTTTTTGGACATTTTCACATGCACCTACTTGAATTTTGATTTTCTTCTCTTTTGTTGTTCGTCAGAGGAATAAGGGTCAGTGTGTTGAAATATATTTCTGTTTGCCAGTCAATCGGTCCAAGCAGTTCCTATGGTAGATATGGTACAACACCCAAGGACAGATTAAAATGGAGCAGTCGTTCCAAGGCCACCGCCTGGCGGGAGGACATACAACAAAGTAATATGGTATTGGGGTGGTGTGGGGTGGATTTTTGAAAGTTCTCTAAGGCTTCTACATCTTAATTATCCCTTGACCAGACTCTTTCGGTCGTGAGTCAGGCACGCTTACTACTCATCCACCGCCATTGCAAAAACTTTTTTTCAAGCACTTTGTCAATTAACTGTCTTATTAAAGTTGTAACATAATATAAACACAACCACCACTACGTACCTGTTACTATTACCACTACTTGCAATGTTACATGACCGACGACAATGACAGTGAGACGTTTAATTTTGCTGTTATAATCACCATCAAGATGATCTTTATTAGATATATCTAGTCTGGGTTCTGTTTTAAAAATATATATAAATAAAGAATACAAATCATATGGCGAATAACAGCCCTTTCAAGCGCACTGGATCCAGCAAGGGATCACGTGTGTCAGGGATTGATTGAGATAAATGCAATAAACTGACAATGAACAGTGCAAAACTAGTACCTAACTGGCCTGAGCGCTTTCGACTCTTAATGAGTCTTTTTCAAAGGCATATACAAAACATTGACAAAACAAACAAATAAAACACAAAACCCGTTGTGTTTGCAAAACTCTACATGGCTGTTTCTACATGAATTAAACCTTTAAATGTATTATGTCTCAACCAGCCTATATCAGCTTGTTGCGGATACTGGAAAATATTTGTATTAACCTAGAAATCGATGAGCCATAGCGGCATCTATTACTTTGTGTACATTTATGTAAGCGCAAATTATATCCCGGATATTTCATTCTTACAGTAGTAACTGAAGGCTACTAAGAAAATTTAGAAAAGTTTTGAAAAGAAAATGTGTCGGCTGCAAAGGATAATTCCACTTGTGCATGGCTGTCTTTTTCTAGTCTTCTTGGTTTAAACAAGCTTGGTTTCAATGTTCTAAGGCGGCGTATCCAGTAAGATTCCTTTTCCCTCCTGGTTTGGGGGCCCCGAGTGGCCGAGTGGTCTAAAGCGCTGACCGTTACGGATCACTGCCATCTCACCTCTGTCTGCGTAAGTTCGAGTCCAGGCTCGGCTAACGTGGGTACGTGAGAAAGCCTGCCAGTAGCTTCTCGTGGGTCGGTGGTTCTTCCCCGGATTTTCCAGGGTTCTTCCTCCACCATTAATACTGGCCGCCATGTATAGCCTATCTTGTGCTGAAAAATGGCGTTAAACCCTATAACAACAACAACAACCTTCCTGGTTTCGGAACTCCAGTTGGGGTTGTTAGCAATTGCGATAAGTGTTATATCACTGAAAGTGTGGCCAGGGGAGGAGAAGTTTTCTGCGACCGGGCTTCTGTACAGCTTCTTTGTCATCCAATCAGATCTATGAAGGTTGATCCTTTTGTGTAGCTTTTCAGTCTCTCCGACATACTGAAGGTTACAGATCTTACATGTGATGAGATAAATTACATTCTCTGTTTTGCACGTTTTGTTTGGACCATGTATGTTTAGTTTTTCTCTAGTCACTGTTCTTTTAGATTACATCCCTTGCCATAATGGTGATACAATCAAAACGGCCATATACAGACAGAAAGCGTCTTGTGTTGTTCTGCAACATCGGAAAATATCAATATGGTCTCGTTAACAATGACACAAATGAGCTACCGAAACAAACAAACCAACCATTAACCCACCCACCCCATAACAATAACATCCTAACTCTGACCTTACCTGTGGATTATAGTTGACGTTATGATACAGTGTGAATCATTACCTATGAATTATAGTTACCGATATGCTAGAGTGTCTGAGCATTACCTGTGAAATAAAGTTAACGGTATGCTGGAGTCTGAATCATTACCAGTGAATTATAGTTACCGGTATGCTAGAGTCTAAAGCATTACCTGTGGATTAAAGCAAGCGGTATGCTACAGTCTGAAGCGTTAGAAAAAGGGGTGATCACTCGTCTCAATGATTCTATTTCCGGTACATCAATATGACATTCATAAATAAAAACTTGTAACTCACAAAAATAGTCTTCTGAAAAATAATGTATCCACATGAAACTATAAAATAATGTATCCATATGAAACAATAAAAATAATGTATCCACATGAAATAATAAAATAATGCATCCACATGAAACGATAAAATAATGTATCCACATGAAACAATAAAAGAATGTATCCACATGAAATAATAAAATATTGTGACTGGATCTGTACCTTACTCTGGTGTCATAAAGTCTTACTCAATACATAATTTTACTACGGATGCCACCCGTTGTATATCTTTCTAAGAATGATGTAGCTTTCTTTTTGTAGTTCTCTAATAAATTAAATGAAACTCCCTGTTTACGCCCACTCTCTGAATTATTTATTCCATAGTCTGAGATATTCAATTAGAATAAACGGATATAAACGTTACTCAATCATGAAAGTTAGTAGAGGAAAAAATTAAAGATACAATATTATTCAAAACAGAAGATAAAACACAACACTTATAACGTGGTCGAGAGAGCTTTAACAAATTTCAAAGTATAATTTTTAAGTGTTTCAGAAATTTATTGTATAAAAATTGAACCGTATATCATATGGAAACAACAGCAGGGTAAAATATATTTTTCATTTTGCGCGAGTGTAAGATTCAAATCTTGAAACATAAAGCGTACAAAGTACTTTCTTTGTACAAATGGGTCAAAACAAGTTTCTGTGAATAAAAATGGAATATATCGGATATAAAATTTGAATATATCAATATAAAATTGGAATATATCGATAAAAAATTGGAATATATCGATATATAATTGGAATATATAGGATTCACGTCCAAAAGATTACGCTAATTATCTTAATTTCCTTCACTAACGAAGGATGTTTCTTTTACTTCTCTGAGACGGAAGGAAAGGCAAGGTCAGAAAGAATAAAAGATGATGGTCAGATAAAAGGAAAGATGAAAAGACTTTGTTATTTATGGTCTTGTACATTCCTACCGAACGGCTATTTAATATGAATATTTCTGAGTGCATGCTCGGAAAGGTCCTACAGACAGGCAAAGAGACAAACAGATACAGTACTCCAAGACAGTTACAACGGTTTGGGAAAATAACCACTTCTTTAGCGTAGAAACAGCAGCTCCCTCATTGCTTTCGTCATGTGAATCGAATTCTTGTTACATTCCTGTCCACCATAGTCTGGTAAGATCGCATGGAATAAAACATCAGTAAGCTTTCTCAAGCACTTCGGATTAACACCTCATGTTAGGTGTTCATAATTGTCAAGCCCTAATTTTGTCCCTGATTGTGGCATGTTGTCCTTTCTGGTTCAAATAAATTTTGTGTTGTATTTACAATTTGGATACATTGATTTAAAGGCATCTTATCTCTTAAGGTTTTCGTTGAGTTTTCGTTTAATTTTCAATTAAAGCGGGTTCAATCTAGTGTCGTCAGTTGAAAGCTTGTCAGGACCCATTTGAAAATAATTTGTGCCATCGAGGTAAGGGTGGATTTTAATTACAAGAATGAGTAAAACAACGGTTAACTTAAAATTGTTTATTAAAGTTTCTAAAGCATCCATGCCAGTTCTTGTTCTTCGATGTGACCCAAGCGTATCAATGCAATCCAAGCGTATCATTGTGATCCAAGCGTATCGATGCGATTCAAGCGTATCATTGTGGCCCAAGCGTATCAGTGTGAACCGGGCGTATCAATACGATCCAAACTTATCATTGCGACCCAAGTGTATCGATGTGATCCGACAAAATCGATAAAGAAGGAAAGAAATAAATAAAATGTAGTTTCAGTTATCACTGTGACAAAATATGTGTGAGGAACGCTTTACTAGGTCAAAAGCTAATAGTTTCTATTTGTTATTGTTATAAAATTTTGTAAGTCGACCTCTTCGTTTTCCACTTCTTTTTCTTCATTTGACGGAATGCAATAACAGCATAACCTTGGACATTCTACAACAGTAAAGATTCCATGTTGCGCCTCATTAAATCCGAGCAGATGCATTTAAAACAGCAACGGAAAATCCTCATCTGACACCATTTTCCCGCCTCAGGCTAAAATAAAATGGAATACTAAGGGTTATATTATCTGGAATATAAACGCAACCTTTTTGATCGATAACTGAACATGGTATGAAATCAGATGAGCAGAAACTGAATCTTCAGTTCTGTTGTTTTTGTTTTTTTACACATTACTGTTCTTTAACCAGTAGATTTGTTTTAGTACAATAAAGCGATAAGGATAACGTGACAAAAGGCATGAAAATTATTCATAACATTTTATGCGATTAACCTCGGCCTGTTTATGACTAATGGAGTTAATAGTTGGGTGCTAGGGTCGACCGTTTCCGGAGATATCTTCTCGCTTTCCCCATTCGGAGTGCCTTGGCAGGTCGATAAAACGAATATTATCCACATGTTGATGTCAAATCCCTATCATTAAATGCGATGACAGCTGTCAGGAGGTTGAAAATGGAACTGTTCAATAGCAGTGCGTCGAGTGGAATGCCAGAAGAAGAGTAAATTTGGAAATGGTGGTGTAGGCTCCATTCGAATCATAGGACGTCTACTAGCACTCCGGCGGTGTTAAATCTTAGCTGATTAAAGGATGAATAATACATATTATGCTCTACAGTTAAAGTTATATGTATGGTAGATGGGACTTAAAAATGTATTGTTCTGGTGTTATATATCAAAACTCCCATCACAATTAAATAGCAGTTGCACTCGCAGAGGGAGGCTTAGAGGATCACATCATCAATTCTAAAGCAGCAAGATGTAAACTAGAGATCTTTAATCATGTGAGTCATCTCCGTATTTTCAAGATTGCATGTAATTGGTTTACAAAGGAAGTTATAAAAGTGGAGATTAGGAAAGAAAATAGCACTGAGCGCTTTAAAACAGATTCTATAATAGGATATAACAAAATTCAGGAGTCCAGTCATTCTCCCGCATAATCAGCTGGGGCATTTCGATCAGAATACACAAACATGCCGAGTCTGACCTCATAAAACGCAGTTATTTTGCACGCGAGGTCTCATAATGCAGCTCAGTACAAATACAAATTCCATTTTACAATAACTAAACAACCAGTGCCATGTTTTGCGCTCTGACTTTTTGGTAGCATCGACACAAAAAGAAAAAAATAAATTCAGGATTCCAACCTTTCTTTCAAATAATCACCTAGAATATTCTCTACGAATACACAAATACACAGAGTTTTGCTGTGCACTCGCAAACACAGGACCGCTCCGGTGGACTAGTGGTTAGAGCGTCCGCCTCGGATGCGGGAGGTCGCGGGTTCGGACCCCAGCCGAGTAAAACCGCTATAAACTGCCACACTAAAGACACTGTAGCGATATGACTGAAAAATTGTTAAAGGTATCTTAAAAAGCCAAATCACACACACACACACACACACACACACACACACACACACACACACAGCCAAGAACACTGTAGGTTTCACATTAACTCTTACAAGTATGATTTAGAAGTATACCGAATAGCTTTTCTGATTGACATGTGGTGTAAACGGATGTTGTATATAGTCTGGGATATACTTTATTCCTTGACATGTAGTGTAATCGAATGCTATACCTAGTCTTGGAAATACTTTACTCATTGACATGTAGTGTAAACAGATGTTATATCTAGTCTGAGATATACTTGACTGATTGACATGGTGTGTAAACTTATGTCATACATACCTGAAATATTTTATTGTTTTTAATGTTGTTAAAACTAATGTTATATATAGTCTGGAAATACTTTACTCGCTGATATGTCGTTTGGACGGATGGTATATCTAGTCAGGGAAATACTTCACTGACTGACATGGTATGTAAACAGATGTTGTATCTAGTTTGAGAAATAAAACTTTATTGATTGACATATAGTGTAAAAGGATCTTATATCTAATCTGGGAAATATTTTATTCATTGACATGTAGTGTATAGGGATGTTATATCTTACCTGGAAATTATTTTATTCATTGACATGTAGTGTATAGGGATGTTATATCTAGCCTGGAAAATGCTTGCATTATTTTAACTCTCAGCAAACTAATTTCTGTTGTCAGCATTCTTTTATGAGGAACAGACATGATGGTTCAGGCAAAGCTTTGTTCACGTGATTTTGTACACAGTGTAATGAATGGAAGCGATGTCTCAGTCAGTTCTTTAACGTTTAAGTGCTCCTCATATAAAGAAATTTGATACTTCCCGGAACTTTTTGTACGTAAAGAATTGTGTTGGCTACAATAATGACTAGGAGAATATCTGATGTTTGCTTCTGAGATGGTACTATTTATTCGGGATTTTTTAAGGGGGGGGGTAACAAGAGCTGGGTACGTGGGGAGACGGCGGAGAGGGATAAGGAGACAAAGAAAAGCAAGCACTATGTCAAGCAAAATTTATTTTCATTTACGTTACAATGGAATTCTTCGTCTGTTCTAATCAGTATCACCCGTTATTATGAGACGTAAAGTTGAAGTCGAGCTCTCTCCTGTTCTTGCCAATATCGTATTGCCACTGGCCTAGTCCTCGTGCAGGTTTGTGAGGTATGAAAATTAAGTTGATGTAGTAATGTTATGTTCCACCGCCCATTTGAAGACAAAGTTATCTTTATAAAAATGGAAAGTCATCTTCATGTTGATGGTTCACATTGTTCCTAAGTTCTCCTTTTAAATGGTCGACACAGGATCAGTATTATCAATATTGGTGTCCTTACTATCATTATTGTTGTTGTAGTCATTGTTGTTGTTGTTATTATTATTATTATTATTATTATTATTATTATTATTATTATTATTATTATTATTATTAGGGTAATTATGGAGTTGCAATAAAACTTGAGATAAGTTTTGTGAGTACTATTCCTTCTTGACTACAATACATGGCTAATTACATAAATATAGTTAAATCTCAAAAGTATGGTAACAAAATGTTTGAGTTTTTTAAGAAACCTTCAAAAGGAGATCTTTCAGCAACTAAGGTTGATTATCCTTCCTAGTTGGTGTCTGTTTTAACACGTGATAATGAAATATAATCACTGAATATGGTAGTACAAATAGAAAGTTATATAATGATGTCACATAGATCCTATAAATCCCAGTATCCAACTCTAGCCATATACCCATGAGAGTTTCATTTGCCTATTCTCCAAAATGCTTACTTAAATAAAAAGCAGATGTGAAATTAAAGCATTTTCAACAGATGTGGTATATTTGTTATGAAACGGAAACATAATAGCTTGCCCAATGAAACACTCATAATTCTGACATAACGAATTGCCAGAAGCCAAGTACGACCTACTGACAAAAAGACTGACTGAAGCCCTTTTGTCACAATAGATAGACAGAGGCCCCTCACAACCTTCTGACACAATGGAAAGAAAGAGGCCCCTCACAACCTTCTGACACAATGGATAGACAGAGGCCCATCATTACCTTCTGAAACTGATTGTAAGAAGCTCCTCGCAGCCCTCTGATGTAATGGATTGTCAGACGCGTCGAAAAACTTCCTGACGAAATGGATTGCAAGGTGCCCCTTACAAACTATCTGACGTAATGTGTTGCCAGACGGCCCTCACAACAGTCTTATGACACAATGGATAGACATAGGCCTCTCAAAACCTTCTTACACAACGGATTGTCAGAGGCCCCACACAACCTTCTGACACAATGAGAAAGCCCCTCACCACCATCTTCTGACACAATAGATAGCCAGACGCCCCTCACCACCTTCCGACACAATGGATAGATAGAGGCCCCTGACCATCTTCTGACAATGGATAGACAGAAGCACCTCACCACCTTCTGACACAATGAATACCAGAGGTCCCTCACCGCTTTCTGACACAATGGATAGCCAGAATCCCCTCACCACCTTTTCACACATGTGGATAGGCAGAGGTCCCTCTCTACATTCTGTCACAACGGATTGTAAGAACCCCATAACAACCTTCTGACATTCTGGGTTGCATGAACTCTCTCGTAACCTTTGAATATATATATATGTTGTTATATATATATATAT
>JAECUM010021711.1:0-42216 GCA_016617855.1 Megalonaias nervosa | reverse complement strand
GGGGGGGGAGAGAGAGCAATTCCTTACTGAGGATTACCATTCAGAACTAAAATAGAAGGGCCGATATTTTAATTTTCAAAATTGAAATAATGTAATTATTAGTTTACAAACATTCTGACACATTGACTAATACAAAATACTATTATCTTTCTTAGGTGTCCATAGGCTACCTGCCGAATAAGAAGGTACTGGGATTAAGTAAACTAGCAAGGTAAAGTCTGTCTCTCTGTCTCTCTCGATTCATTAGTAATTTGTATAGTAAGTTACTTGAATATTTTGCCTAATGTAGGTCAGTTTGACATCACATTTTGTTAGACGTGGTTCACAGCTATATGTTGACAGATAAATCAGACCTTAGAATGCATACAAAAATTTAAAACAATTTTAGTTGATTGCTGACTTTATATGCCTCTTACTTCCTTCTTATCTCATTAGATCAATAAACATCCTAGAAGTCAGCTGTGAACAAATACAGGCACATAGCCTCACTAGATCTATGCCTGTCTCGTCATGTTCACTAAAAGTTTTGATTTGTGTCCCAAAATGACAAAATGAATTAATCCTCAAGAAATGTTTCCTGTTCTGACTATCAGAATCGAATCTGTTTTGGGCACATTTTCATTTAGACATGCGTCAACAGTGAACAAGGCACAAAAACTGCATTCACTTATACTCAGCAGGTAAGACGTAAAACCAGTCGATCAATATATACACAATCGGTATAGACATGTCATGAAATAAATTCCCTGATTATATAAATATTTTAGCTTGTATAAAATTTTATTCGGTCCTTTTTTACCTGTTTTCTTTAAAGGTTATACTTTGAAAATATTCAATTTGAAAATATACAACCCTATGTTGATCACTGGTTATTAGAAAGCTAGACGGATAAATTACATAAGTCAGCACAGTATGCCCCTAATCTCAGGTGCTGTATGCAATAAATAGTTTATGAGTAGCTTGTTGAACACTTGTAAAACAACGACGTGGTCTAACGAAACAACTACAAATGAATGAATTAACTCAAAATTATTCCGCTAGGTTATATTACGGATAACTTGACTGCACATCTTTGATACGTAGCAATATAATTGCTCATACATTTTGATGTAACATCTCTGCTAGTCCACAAATTTGATAATTGTATTGTGTACCTCATATGTTATGTCAAGTCAGAGAATATATGAATGATCCATTTTATTGGTAGAAAACGCTATCAGAAATCCACGTACAAAATGTATTCCTATTTAAATATTTATGAACATGTAATTTGTATGTGTAATATATGATTATATGTACGAGTTTGTGATTTATATATGTAATTGTACGTCTTGTCCTTGTCATTCTAGTGTTTGTACCAATTCTCAGTGTTATTAATCTCCGAAAGGCGGAAATAAAGATGGAATGAATGAATGAACCAGCAGAGCATAAAGCAACAGCTCTAGTTCGCGAAGATATGCGATGGGGCGAAGCTTGAATGTTTGCAAAAATACCGATGTCACTCTGTATTGTTTTCTTAGAACATGGAATAGATTTTGCATGATTGAATGGTAATATTGACAGCATCGTAACAAATGATAACAGACACTTAAAATAATCTGTAATCTATACTTATAATCCCGTCCTTTCAGTACCTAACCAGCGCCATATTTTGGCTCTCTTCATCTCTGACCGGAACACCTTTTGCTTTCTACCAGGAAGTAGCAATAGATCCAGACTTGGAGAAAAAAGAGGGCAAGACATGAACATGGTCGTGCCCCCTCCCCTCCAAAAAAAGTTAAGTCCGATTGCGACTCATTTCGGCAAGGCTATCTGAAGTAGCCAAATAAAAAACAAATATCATGCATCTAAGCATCGTGCCAAATGAACATCTCTCTGAAACAACTTTTAATCTACCCCCATGGCAAACGAAATGATATATAGTGCTACATTTACAATTTTCAAAATGTTTGTGTGATAACCATTGGCATTTGCATGTGATATTTGGCATACCGACATTCTTGTGACGGTATCAAATCTGAGCAAAAATAAGCAAACTCTGTTTGCTATTAGCTTCAAATCAAAATTTAATAAGTGTACACCCACATACAGTGTGCTGTTTCAAGACTGACGGGGTTTTCAAAGCACCGATTTCGGTGTGTACAGGTGTGCTTTTAATCAATAACCGTGACAGGGTTTTCAAAGCAACCATTTAACAAAACAGTAAAATAAATAACTAATCAGCTGCGTCAAATGTCTGTTACTTTTTCATAAGTTTTCGTCTACGTCCCGGTTCTACGATGTACCCTTTCACCATTGAATCCATGCGCTATCAAAATACAGTTCCATAATCATCATTTATACATTTTAATGCTATGCAGCATACGAATAGGTTAAAAGACTGGCACTATTAAAATGATGCTTCTTTGAATAATCCCTTGGAGTAACACCATCCCCTCTCCACGATGTGGGTGCTTATCCCCAAGGCTCAATTTTCAACCCCATAATGAATCAATATTGAGCAAAGTCGGATATAGTTTATTTATAAAGCCGTGACAATCGAATCCAGATGCTACTTAACCACAGTTATCTGTCTTTTATTTGATGTATAAACATTCACCATTATGGCACTTTTACGACAACTGAAAACCTCTGACGCTTTTTGGCACACATTAACTCGGCTTAATTCAATTAATCCTGCTTAGGCTGACCGCTTCATTTTGTGAGTATTACTAATGACGTAGAGAAAGTACAAGGTTATGCATTACCCAGAAAGCAGGGACATTTTACATCCAACTGTTTTCATTAAATAACAAGCAAATTCAACTTTCTATACTGTTATGTATTTAATTTGTATTTGTTAGTTTTTCTCCAGAATTATGTATAATTGTATTTTGAACTTTACCTTGTCCAAAATCATGCTTATCGTGCACTTAACTAGAGCCCATCATTTGTAAACAGATAATACAGAGCTAATATTTTCTCTGAGTAAGGGTTAAATAATAGGATCATTATCAATAGATGTAAACGTTTATTTGGGTCTGGTTCATGGTTATAGGAATTCAACCATAAAAATACCTAGCTCTCCCGATGTTTACCACATTTTATATTATAATTTTAGTAACATAATCTTCTAGAATGGAAGTTTCCATTAAGGAAGTAGAGGGCTTTGTAATCTCGTTAACCTGAGAAATTGCTCACTCGTGCTGTAAGATCTTGAAGCAGAATCAGTCTCATTGTTGTGTTCAGTATTTCATCTGGGCTGGAATTGTTTACTCAAAATATTATTCTCTGGAAATATAAAGTGCTCATCTATACTGTTCTTGGACAGAAACAGTAACTGGGAATTGTGGTGAATACAGACAAGGACATCTAGGATTTTCACATCGCCACGTCACATGCCACTACGGGGACATCAACACCTTCTGTGCTGCATATTATTTCGAACACAACTGAAATTTAATTAGATCTTTATTCATTAGGACTGGTGATAAAACGTTTTTGGACTATTAGGGATTTAATTCGTATTACTGTAAATTTTTTTACATTTTCACATTTTATTTGAGGGAAATAGATTATTTGTTGGAGTTTACAAACTTGTTGGTTTTCTCTCATTTGTATTATTTAATTTAAGACCATAGAGTTGTAATAATACAAGTTCATAAAGTTTCAGGTCTACCTTTTCATGATTACTCCATAAAGTAACTTTGCCACATATGTCACTGGCAAACAGATCATGCAAACAAGGCACAATTTCTTTCGAATATCTTCCTAATGTTCAGCCTCTAAGTTGTGGTGGGAGTTGGCGGTAATTGTGGCCTGAGGCAACCTTAGTTCAGTACATCCTGCAAGGTTCTATTATAGGTTTGCATTAGTAATGTAGACAAACTGACGTTGAGGATGCAACCAAGACGTGTGTGCATAACACAAAAGGAACATTTTATATCCTACAGTTTTAACAAGACAACAAGCAATTGCATCTTTCTACACAATTTCATAAAATGTTTAAGTCCATCATTTAATAAATATTATAATAAGTATCTTTACTTTATAATTCATTAGCAACCAGACCTTGCAAGCAAGGCACTCTTTCTTCGGAATTTCTTCTAAGTCGGTCAAGCTCAAGACAGGAAGGGAGGCTATTGTGGACTGAGTCCAATTAGATGGCATTATAGAAAAAGCGGGGTCCTTATCATTGGGATAATTCACTCGGAACTATCTCGGCTGGTCCTGCTAGACTGAAATATGACTCAGATGTATGTCGGCGCAGTAATTGACAGAAAAATCATACATCTTGTTTGCTGGAGAATTGTTTGCAAAATAGAAGTCCCAATATACTAAGACTACCTTGACTATTTCTGAGACAGAATTGGCCGTAAGATTGACAGAGATGCTACGAATGAAAAAATAGTTCGATCATTCAGTCAATCTTTGTTTCGTAAACTTCCAATGCAGTTTGAATTAACAAACAAGGAAAAATAATTTAAAAACTTATTATATTATGCCTGAAATTAAATTTTGAAAATTCAATATGCTTAAAGTACAGATCAGCTTTGAATTATTAAATACGTGGAAAGCAATATTTTCCCGTCAAAAAGCGTCCGAATACCACTCTTTTTTAAAAAATATAACGCCGTTAAAATTTAAATGAAAATATCATCACAAAGTTTCTGATTATAGTGAGTTGTTCCATGTCCGGCCATATTCCTTGATTTCTTTTGTCTTTAGTTTTCCATTATGTCTCTTTGGGTTGACCACTCTTTCATCTCTCGTCGGGGGTCCAGCGTAGGGCTGTCATAGGAGGTACATCCAGTGGAATTCGACATACATTCCCCAGCCATCGCTATCTTCCTTTCTTCACAATCTGGACAAAAGATGTTGATTTTGTCCTTTGATGAATATCTTCATTATTGATCCTGCTTGGCTAGAGGATGCCAAGAATGTTCCTTAGACACTTGTTTTGAAAGATTGCACCTTTTTGTGCTGTTCCTAATGCAAGCTTGCAGCATTCAGAGACGAACAGAGTACTGATTCGGCAAATCCACAGCTTGGGCTTGATTCCAAGTTGTTTCGACTTCCATTTGTATTGCAGCGTACAGAAGTTGTTTGGACTTCTATTTGTATTTCACCAGAGTGAATGATTGATTTTCTTTACTCGTTCTGGTTGCCGCTTCTCTCTCCAAGTCTCCGTCTGTGGGCACTTTGCTTTCAAAGTATATGAATTCCCCTACTTCCTATATTGGTTCAGTGTTCACAGTGATATAATCGCCAGTTTTATGGTTTTTCCTAAGTTGGTTCTCTTGCTGTTTACTTTCAGCCCTATCGTTATGGTTGTCTCAGTACCAATACACAGAGGTAAAACACTGTGAAAAATAGTTAAATACAAGGCATGTAATATCAGTTATGTTCGATACATACATCTTGAAATCTTTTTGAACGAAACAAAGGCTTTTTTATTTTCATTTCATTTCATTTCAGAATTGTAGACGTATTTAGCAGAAGATTACAAGGTAACCATCTGTGGATACTCCTTTAAACAACTGCACCTCATATGTTATGTGTACAATGGTATCAGTAGTAACCATCTGTGGATACTCCTTTAGACAACTGTACCTCATATGTTATGTGTACAATGGTATCAGTAGTAACCATCTGTGGATACTCCTTTAGATAAATGCACCTCATATGTTATGTGTACAATGATATCAGTATTAACCATCTGTGGATACTCCTTTAGATAACTGCACCTCATATGTTATCTGTACAATGGTATCAGTATTAACCATCTATGGATACTCCTTTAGACAACTGCACCTCATATGTTATGTGTACAATGGTATCAGTAGTAACCATCTGTGGATACTCCTTTAGATAAATGCACCTCATATGTTATGTGTACAAGGATATCAGTTGTAACCATCTGTGAATACTCCTTTAGACAACTGCACCTCATATGTTATGTGTACAATGGTATCAGTAGTAACCATCTGTGGATATTCCTTTAGATAACTACACCTCATATGTTATGTGTACAATGGTATCAGTAATAACCATCCGTGGAT
Organism: Megalonaias nervosa; assembly: GCA_016617855.1. Classification (NCBI taxonomy): domain Eukaryota; kingdom Metazoa; phylum Mollusca; class Bivalvia; order Unionida; family Unionidae; genus Megalonaias; species Megalonaias nervosa. The sequence goes on along the minus strand of JAECUM010021711.1, from coordinate 36,175 downwards.
ACTCCTTTAGATAACTGCACCTCATATGTTATGTGTACAATGGTATCAGTATTAACCATTTGTGGATACTCCTTTAGATAACTGCACCTCATATGTTATCTGTACAATGGTATCAGTAGTAACCATCTGTGGATACTCCTTTAGACAACTGCACCTCATATGTTATGTGTACAATGGTATCAGTAGTAATCAGCTGTGGATACTCCTTTAGATAAATGCACCTCATATATTATGTGTACAATGATATCAGTAGTAACCATCTTCCGAATATTCCTTTAGAGGACTGGACGTTCCATATTACGTGTACAATGGTACATGTTGAAACCATCTTCAGAATATTTCTTCAGAAGACTGGACGTTATATCTTACATGTACAATATTACCTGTAGAGTTCATCTAGTGAATATTCCTTTAGAAGACTGGTCATTATATGTTACATGTACAGTGGTATCAGTAGTACCATCTTGTGAATATTCCTTTAGAAGACTGGAGATTGCATCTTACATGTCCAATGGTACCTCTAGTAAAGGACACCTTGTTAAGAAGGAAAACTAGTTGTAAATGACAGTTTCAGTAACTTCCAATAGTAATTTTGTGTCTTTCACAGAATACCTGTTTATCGTATCAATTTTAGTTGCATTTTTAAAAATGTGGTTTAAAAAGAAACAAAATACAAAACAATAAAACAAAGAAAATAAACAAAATGCGTTGTCCAACTAATTGCCTATTAGGCGGTAGACCAACATGCAACCGGTCAAAAAAACGGTAGTTCGGCTTGAAAACTCAGTAGTTCAGCGAATATAAATAAGACAGTCTAAAAGTGCTAATGTTGTTACTTTTATTTAAAGAATGTTTAATTTATAATTATTAACATCTGTAAACTATTTGTGTTGATAAAATATAGAACAACTAATTATATAACATAGTATACCAATGAGTTACCTGACTTCATTATGGTAGCCCAGATGAAACATTCTGGTGGCTCAATAGGCTACCTGACTTCATTATACGGTAGCCCAGATGTAGCATTCTGATGGCCCTTTTGGCCTTTAAGCATAACAAGCATAAAGGACCCTGAAATGAAAAGCAATGCTATTTTTCACCTGACTGGTTATTTTACATAAAAATATTCACACATGCATAAATAATGTAAAAGGCTTTCTTAACCCATCCTTATCAAGCATACCTGCGTGTGATGGATCTGAATATGACCCTTACAAATATGTTTTCATGTAAATATATTTGTAATATTATTGCATACTGTTATTTAATTCCAGAAAGTTTGCAGAATAACGGTATCGGTTTGGAATTCCTGACATATACATTTGATAATCGATAATAACATGCAAAGAACATCAACACTTGTCCTGTAATCAATTATTATGATTTTTATGGGGGATAAATATAATTCAAATTTATCATCTTGACCACTTCACTGTTGTTTTGACATATTTGTTTTTCAGTGCAGGAGAGATTAACAAAGCAGATTGCAGTGGCCATAACAGAAGCCATCCAGCCCAATGGTGTTGGGGTTGTCATAGAAGCTACGTATGTACATTTAACACGAGGCACTCGTCCTTTGTGGTCCATTAGACCATGGACTTAGAATACAAAATTGTTATTTTTTTAAAAATGGTCTGGTAAAAATAGAAGAAAAAAGATACAGTCTACCTCATGCCAATAAATATGCGCATCTTTACTAAATATAGAATAAATTTAAACGACTTCTCCTAACACTCCTATAAAGAATTTGACCAAACGAGACAGATATTATCCTGGTTTTTAGGGCTTTCAGACATGTGCAAATGATGACGATTTACCATCAAATACGGCTACAGCTACTAAAAATAGAAACTTCTTGAAATAAATTCTTCTCAAACCCACCAAAACGAATTTGACAATGTTCACAGAGAGCATCCTGAGATGAAAAACTTTTATTTTTTAACAAATGATACCACTCTACTATTAAGCGTGGCTTATGTTACTAAAAATATACAAACTTTTAATAATTTCTAAATAACGACAGAATTTAACCAGATCTGTCAGAGAACATCCAAGCTTGGTGGCCGTACGAATAATGTTGACACGTCATCAAATATGGCTGCCGTTACTACAATAGAAAAGGAAACATTTATTCGGCTTTATCTAAAATAATTGCTCAACGTGATATGACCAACTTTGATAGAAAACGTCCTGACGCCTTTAAATACAGTAGAAATGTTGCTAATGTGCCATTAGATATAGATAAAGATATAAAACCTTTAGAAACCTGGAAGCAATTTAAAAAAAAAAAAAAAAAAAAAAAAAAAAAATACGCACTCAACAGCATTGGAAGAGATTTCAACAGAAAGCATCCCACTGAATTATACTTCTTGGCCACCTGCTCTTGAATTTGGTTATTAGGTACATATCAGCTTGAAGAGTATCTTAGGGGCACTTGGGTCTTTTGTTCAAAGCCACTGACACTGTTGTTTCTAAATGAATAGAGAACGTGTTTTCCAGTAATTCAAATTTGTCTTTCGTCCACCACAGTCTGATGTCTCTGCATAGGATGTCCAGAGAAATCCCTATTGAATACATACAAGCCACTTTTGATTTATAAGATTTTATATTTTGATCGGATATACTAGCAACATTTTTCAATACTTTTATTGTTTTACCTTTCTGACCCATCTAATATGATTGCAATATCATCTGCATAATTAGATAAAATATATGTATGATCATTGGCCATGACTCCCTTTATATCTGTCTTTTTTTTTTTTACCCGTGATTTGTTCTTTTTAGCAACAAACAATTGATATACTTCCATCTCATTTGTATTTTAACTGTTGCTTCATTATGGACAACATATACAACAAACATTGGACTGTATCGATGCTGATAATGAACGCATTCCAAGTAGAATATTTTTCAGTAACTCTATAATTTAGTTTATTAAGACCATATATTCAGTGTGGTTCATTACTGGTAACATCTATTTTTTTTACCCTCCTTTATTTCTTTCGTGAGGAGTATTTGATATCGTTCGGAAATATGACAAAAATCACAACTTAAAACTTAATAACAGAAATAAGAGATGGATAAGTGTGTTTTGTTGAACAGTTTCGAAAAATTCAGTGAGTTCACATGGAAAAGAAAGAAATCCAAGCGATCAAAGGCGTTCTCTTTCTAAATCTCTTGATGTCAAGGTCCACTACCAGTCATGGATGGACAATATGCTCTTTTTCCTTTATATCTGGTTTTTGTTTTTTTTCTGTTGCTTTTGACTTATTGATATAAATTAATTGTGTTTATCCAAATTGGCATCTTAGGCCTAATTCCAGCTAGCACAGAGAATATGACGATGAGAATTAAGGTCAAATATATATACACTCGGATACTATTAAAGAACGAAAGGAAATCACTGTTTGGACTTGATTTGCAAGTCATATTTTGTCTTGATATTCCAGATTAAAATACCCACTCTCCCGCATTGCAGTTGTTTTCCTTTGTTATTGTATTTTATGTACGTAAATGATGATAAATAACAATAAGAGTGTAAATGGTGATAAATAGCAAAATTAGTGTAAATGGTGATAAATAGCAATAAGAGTGTAATTGATGATAAATAGCAATAAGAGTGTAAATGGTGATAAATAACAATAAGATTCAAATATCTTAATGTTCCCAGCAATTTATCATATTATCCTCAATGAAGCACATTACTCGTCAACAAAATCATGGCTAAGACTATGGTTAAAGAAAGGAAAGAAAGAAGGAGGGAAAGTGCTAGATGCTTCACGTACGGACATATTTCTAGTTTGTTACAGTTATTCATTTATTTCCATTATATTCAGTTTATAAGCATATTACAAACTAAGGTAGCAAGTTTAAACAAAAATAAATTATCTAACATCACATGCATCAATTATCTGACATGTTAAATGTCAGTTACATACATGAGTTATCTGACATGTATGTGAAATGTTAATAATATTACGTATAAGGACTGCAATATACAAATCTTGTATTTTTAGGTAGTATATAAACAACATTCATAAGATAAAACAGGTAGACAACATTTATAAGATACAACAGGTAGACAACATTTATAAGATACAACAGGTAGACACAACATTTTTAAGATAAAACAGGTAGACACAACATTTTTAAGATACAACAGGTAGACACAACATTTTTAAGATACAACAGGTAGACACAATATTTATGAGATACAACAGGTAGACACAATATTTATAAGATACAACAGGTAGACACAATATTTATCAGATACAACAGGTAGACACAACATTTATATGATACAAAAGGTAGACACAACATATATACGATACAACAGGTAGACACAACATTTATAAGATACAACAGGTAGACACAACATTTATAACATACAACAGGTAGACACAACATTTATAACATACAACAGGCAGACACAACATTTATAACATACAACAGGTACACATAACATTTATATGATACAACAGGCAGAGACAACATTTATAAGATACAACAGGTAGACACAACATTTATATGATACAACAGGTAGAGACAACATTTATATGATACAACAGGTAGAGACAACATTTATAAGATACAACAGGTAGAGACAACATTAAAAAATATAATAGATATAATATATATTATATCGTCAACATAAGAAATGAGTTCCGAACTGTTCACAAAACAGGTTAAAGTTTTCGAAACTCAAAAACTATTTGTACGCACTAAGACCCAAGACTCTGTTTTAACGGTTCTCTTATTTTTGTTGTGGAGGAGACCGAATTTTTATACGCCTGCCATATGAGTGTTTTATGTTCTCATTTTGTCGTCTGTAAATCATTCTGTTGCAAATTCCGTTTCCGCACAATAACTCGAGTTGTAATAATTTATGACAAGGAAATTGAGTCCCATCAAATTTTATGTATTTTTAAAATTCATTAACTTTTGTGGACACAGTGCCATTGGCTCTTACAACTCATGACCCATATCAAAAGTCCATAATAAGAAAATACAGTTTTAAGCTCAAAATTTTTAATGCAAAACGTGCATGGGAAACTGCAACCTTTCTTTTTTAATTTTGCCTCTGAATAGTTCTGAAAATCTGCGTGTATACATCTACATTATTTTTGGAATTGACTTGAATATTCTACATTCTTTGTGTAATTGACTAGCATCAACAAAAGTGTGACAGAAGAAATAAACACAGGTAAAACATAATGAAGATAAAAAAAAATCTTGTTTAGCAGCCATTAACATTTACCATTCCCTAGTAACAAAATTGCGAGAGAAGAAATAGCGTTCAAATATAATGTAGATAGAATTTAAAAAAACTGTGACAGAAGAAAGAAATAAATACAGGTAAAACATAATGAAGATACAAGTCTTGTCTAGTAGCCATCAACATTTACCATTCCCCTATAAACCTCGTTCCCGATAGCAGGTTTGTTGGGGTGCATATTGTTTGGTTGAAATCAAGAAGTTTACAATAAAACAAACAGAAAAAAAGCATACATATTGTTGCAAACATAATGATCCAAACTCAAATTGTTACAAATTTGGCACATGGTCAAAATTTCAGCTGAAAAAGCCCCAAGGCACCACTAGTTTATCAATGTATGTAAAATGTTTATGTAAAACATTTAAACTAGTTTCTGTCAGTAAATATAGTAGTTTGTGTTTATAAAGCCGTACGTAAAAAATGATCAATGATACACTTAAATTACTGTCAGATTTTTATACGGTATTAATGATACACTTATATTACTTTCAGATTGTACGTTATTACTGTCAGATTATATGGTATTAATGGAAGGGTGGTAAAGTCAGCAGATACCTCTTTCCATTACTGTCAGATCATGCCTTTTTATATGGAGGAGTGGTAAGGTCAGAAGGCACTTGTTTCCATTTATTACAGCATATTTGAAAGGTGAGTTCCAGATATAAACTGATTTGAGTTTTCCTGTAAATATACCATACTGAAGTGTCTTCTGACCTATCACCACCACACATTTTTAAACAGTCTGGCTATTTAAAGACATAATTTTGTCCTTTTCTTTCAGCAAGCTTTAAGATGCAATGCACTTCTTGTTTGTAGATTATGAAACCTTTATTAACGTTAGGAGACTGGCAAATTGACAGCATCTGTATTTTGTGTTTAAGGAAGTCCAGACTGCCCTACCGCCACACATGTATTATTATGTGTCATTTTCAAATATTGTCGTAATTTCAGTTTTAAGTAGACATTTCTTCTTCCAGGACACATTCTGAATTAGCATATATATATAGATTACTATAATGCAACTCTTGTTTGCTTTGTAAGACATAATTTGCCTTATCCTTCTCTCTTTTCCTGTCTTCTGACAGATGATCGTATAAGAAACTGAGTTGGAACATTCCACGCCCCTTCTCTAATGTACGAAAGGCCCCGATGAAATAATGGCGTTCTTGTTTTTTCCTTGAAACAGCATTCGGGTGTATTTGGTTAAGGCTTCAATGTAATAATAATATGTCGTTTCTTGTTACAGACACATGTGTATGTTGATGCGTGGTGTGAAGTTGAATACTTGCACAGTTACGTGTACGATGTTGGGTGTGTTCCGAGAGGACCATAAAACAAGGGAGGAATTTCTCACTTTAATACGATCCGCTTGAGTTTTTCTGGTACAAAAATAATGTAGTATTCCACTTAAAATGAGTCATATAGGTCTGTATATGAGTTTGTAAAGGTCACTTTGACTGTAAAGTACGAAAGACTAATTTCGCTGACAGATTAATAATGATACGGATAAAGTATATTGCTGTGTAGTTGTGCGTCCATTTGCTGCACTCGAATCAATAGTTGTAACTGTTACACTCTTCTAGACTGAAATAATTTACCTTTATTTCCTCTTTGGCTTAATTTGTTATAAGCTCAGTCACCACTAGTGTTAATTTGGCAAATAGTTATGTCATCTGTCATTACTATCTTATTCTGGCAATCCAGGTACTCGACTAACCCATGACAATGAGCAGTTTTTCAAAGTACTCGACTTGCCCATGACAGTGAGCAGTTAACCAAGTACTCGATTAGCCCATGACAGTGAGTGGTTAGCTAAATACTCGACTAGACCATGACAGTGCGCGGTTAGTCAGGTACTTGATTAGCCCATGACAGTGAGCAGTTAGCCAAATACTCGACTAGCCCATGAGAATGAGTTGCTAACCAAGTACTCGACTAGCCCATGACAATGAGCAGTTAACCAAATACTCGACTAGCCCATGACAATGAGTTGTTAGCCAAGTACTCGAGTAGCCTAAGACAGTGAGCTGTTAGCCAAATACTCGACTAGCTCATGGTAGTGAGGGGTTATCAAAGTAGTTGACTAACCCATATCAATGAGAGGTTATCCAAGTACTTGGCTAGCCCTAACAGTGGGCGGTTATCCAAGTACTTGACTAGCCCATGACAGTGAGCGGTTAGCCAAATACTCGACTAGCCCATGATAGTGAGGGGTTGTCCAAGTACTTGACTAACCCATGATGGTGAGCGGTTAACCAAAATTCGTCTTGCCCATGAAAATGGGCGGTTAGCCAAAACTTCGTCTAGTCCATGGCAATGAGCGGTTAGTCAAATACTCGTCTAGCCCATGAAAATAAGCGGTTAGCGAAGTACTCGACCTGCCCATGACAATAAGCAATTAGTCAGTACTTATTCTAGTTAGCCAAGTACTTGACTAGCTCGTGACAATGAGCGGTTAGCCAAATATTCGACTAGCCCATGACACTGAGCGGTTAGCCAAGTACTCGACTTGCCCATGACAATAAGCGGTTAGTCAGCACTTATTCTAGCTAGCCAGATACTCGACTAGCCCATGAAAACGAGCGGTTTGTAAAAGAAGCAGCTGTTTCATGTATCTTAAAATTATCTTCATTTTGTGCCTGTTTTATCAGATGGTCACTGTCAGCTCCTCTTACTAGGTTACCTCATGATTATAATTATCTACATCGAATGCAATACTGGGCTTGTATCATTACGTCATGATTACAATTATCTATATCTGATGCAATACAGGGCTTGTATCATTACGTCATGATTACAATTATCTATATCTGATGCAATACAGGGCATGTATCATTACGTCATGATTACAATTATCTATATCTGATGCAATACAGGGCATGTATCATTACGTCATGATTACAATTATCTATATCTGATGCAATACAGGGCATGTATCATTACGTCATGATTACAATTATCTATATCTGATGCAATACACCAATGTATCATTACGTCATGATTACAATTATCTATATCTGATGCAATACAGGTCATGTATCACTGCATTATAATTACAATTATCTATACCTGATGCAATACAGGGCATGTATCATTACTTCATGAATTCAATTGTCTACATCGGATGCAATAAAGATCTTCTATCATTACGACTTGATTTAAATTATCTACATCGGATGCAATATAAGTCGTGTATCATTACGTCATGATTTCAGTTATCTACATCGGATGCTTATGTACACCACATGAATGTTTATCGATAATATTAAAACTAAGAGATATTCAAAAGATTTTGACGCTAATCAAAAACATTTCTCAGTCTGACCAAGTAACTAACATGAAATCCAATCAAGACACTTAAAATGGTATAAATCTATTGCTAAGAGCGCGAGGAAGGTTTCCCAATAAGAAGTTTTCCCAAAAGAAATAAAAATAGTCAACCTTGGTTTAAAACTGTATGTACGTCAGCCAAGAATAAATACAACATATCAAGAAATATATTTTCTTATAACGAACAAAATTTTAAAATCCACTCCTTAATATTAACGAAGCTAATTTATGCAAGTCAAAATAAGATACACGAATTTTAAAAACCCCAAAGAATTCTGCAATCTCATTCATTCTGTAGATAAGCTGATCATACCATACAAGCAGATACAAATGATTTGTGTTAGTATTTTAAAGATATAAACCCGGATGCTACTAATAGGCATAATGAATGTAACTTAACCTGAGGCGTTTTGAGCGTAATCTAACTGAGGTTAGTTGAGTGTAATTTAACTGAGGTTAGTTGAGCGTAATATAACTGAGGTTAGTTGAGTGTAATTTAACTTAGGTTATATGAGCATCACTTTAACTTAGCGTAATTTAACAGAAGTTATTTGAGCATAATTTAACTGAGGTTATTTCAGTATAATTTAACAGAGGTTTTTGAGTGCAATTTAACCGAGGTTATATGAACATAATTTTAACTGAGGTTATTAGGGCGTTATTTAATCGAGGTTATTTTAGCATAATTTAACAGAGGTTAATTGAGGGTAATTTAATTGAGGTTATTTGAGGGCAATTTAACTGGAGATATTAAAGTCTCTTCTTCTATGGATAATCCAGTTACTAAACATGAAATTGAGAAAGCACTGACGAATATAAGAATAGCAAAACTCCAGGGTTAGATGGAACATGGAATGAAGACTTCAAATGGACAGAATCTATTTGTATGGAAATCAGTTTGAATGGAAATCGATTTGCATGGAAATATAAGTCTAATTTTTCAATGTAATACTGAACACTGAGATAATACCATATGTATGGACTATCGGGAAAAGAATCTACAGTATATACTATAGAAGATCCTAAGCAACCAAGTAATTATAGGCCCATAACACTACTTAGCTGCCTGATGAAAGCATTTTACCTCGATCATTAACAATATGTTAAAGGGTTACGACTCTCATGAATCACAATTAAATGAGTCTCAGGCTGGATTAGGATTAGTTTAATCTACCATTGACCATATCTTTGCAAGACTAAATTTCCTATAAGATATGAAATTGTTAAAAAAATCATGTTGTCTAAATTATGATTTTGAACAAGATTTTGATAATATATCTAGAATAGGATAAGGATTAAAATGTTTTTTAAAAGCTGCATTTCAGGGAATTTTTAATGTATATAATATTTATAAAGACACTAAATCAAGTATAAATGTCAATGACAATGTTTATATTTGATTTTGTCTGACCAATTGTTCTTTGCTATCTATCTAAATGACATTGACAAATGATTAAATCAGAACATTGTAGATATGCATGAATGTAAATATTTCAGATCGTGAAATCACATATTTCCAGTTATATTTACGTCTTTCTGCAGATTATACAGTTCTAACCCCAAACATCTCCAATCTTTGACTAATAATTCTGGTAATTATTGCGATAATTGGAAATTAAAATTTAATGTGAAGAAAAAAAAAATGCTAACTTTTTGTAGAGATTATGAGACAAAATTTGACTTCAAATATAAAAGAGGTTATTGAATGCAGTTATACTGATAATGTCCAAGAAGATTTTTCAAAGCTATAAAGCAAACATTATTAAAAGTCAAGAAAGCATTATTCTTCTTTAGAAAAGCATATATAAACTCTTGACCTACCTACAGACTAGAAAAGCGTAATTAGAATCTGACCTACCAACAGAGTAGCAGCTAAAATATTTGATAGAACCATAGTAACGTTTTACTATGTGGGTCGGAAATTTGGAGCTTTGAAAATTGCGAAATCATTGAGAGAAATCATACAGATTTTCAATGATGGGTTTTACAATGTAAGAAGAGTACCGCGTTATATATGATGTATGGAGAAACAGGAAAAACCGACTTACACTTAAATGTTGGTTGGATTAATTGACTGAAAACAGGACAAACACGCGAAAGTTATATATAATAATATACTGAACGACATCAAGAACACAGTAATACTTATTGATGGTTTCATTACGTAAAATCTGTTTTCAAAGAATGTGGATTCCGATACATTGTGCACTCGCAATCTTTTCTTAACAATCAATGGCCTGTCAACAGTATGAAGAAAAGACTAATAGACATATATCTTCAGGTATGGAACGAAAACCAAAAACAAATTATCTAGCAAGTGAAACACCTATGAGCTATTTTAAACAAGTCTTCAGTTTGCATATTGTTTAATTTCTTTACCTCCAAAACGTTTGCATTATTTACTTTAAATTTTAAACATGAAACTGGCAGATGGTCAAGTATTCCAAGGAACGATGATTGCATACAGCTTGCACATCATGGAATGATAATGATTTTTGGTGATGAATTTAATTATATTTATAATTGCCCTCGTTTGAAAATTGAAAGAAAAATCAACGTAAAAAATAAATATTTTGAAAGGCCAGATATGTTACTTTTGAATGATTTGTTTAATTCCAAGACGTATTGAGCTTTTAAAGCTACGTAAATTTATAAGAATCATAATTTGTAAATTGAACTGATATTGGGAATGTTTACTTTTGTGTAAGTTGAATTCAACCTGTACGATCAATATTTCATGAAACGAAATGGTACGTTAAACAAGATTTCTATTACGACCATGTATATATGTTGGATAATATAATATGTTTGATACTATGATATGTTCGATAATATTATGTTCAATAATATTATATTATAATAAATTTGGAGTATGCGCAATTGTTTATAACTCTACATTTTAAAGATTTCTTAGATTTTTGTGATTACTTGTTTGATTATGGGAAGTCGGTGCTGCGGATATAGTCCTCAGACCGAACAATGAACTAATTACTAAGAGCAAACGTCACGGAGTGCAGTATTAGTGAGATTTGATGATGTCATGGTTAACTTTTGTGAATTCGGGCCAGAGCCTCATGAGTGTCCCTGTTGATCAGTAGTCTTATTAAAATCTAATTGTGTGAATTGATCGTGTGACTCCATGTGCAGTATTTATGATTGGGGTTTGGTAAAATGCACAATGGAATATATGAGGAGAGACTGTTTCATCATATGTTGGCGCCGTATATTGTTACTATGGTGGTATATAAAGTGCAAAGTTACAGGCGAAATGAAACTTAAAACCATTATTTGACTCGCCTAAGGTAGCGTAGTAAAATAATTCCCTGTAGTGGGTGGTTGAGTTTTATAGTTTCAGGGCGTGAAATACTGGCGGTACCTTACGGAATTTTAATAAAGAGAAACCATGCAGTTGTGATATTCACAGGCAATTGGGAAGTTGTGAGATTTGTGGTCATGTATTAATTAGAGTAAAATTAGTTATAGTTTGGACGCGTTGGTGTTTCCAGTTTATAACAGTAGTTGTATGGAAATCTTTGGAATCGGGGGACACATATGACTTTTTGCGGGATTCACGCCAGGGTTGAAATGACTCGGTCAAGAAACCTCTTTGGCTTGTTACAATATGTTCGATAATATCATATTTTTGATAATTGTTCGATAAATTCATATGTTTGATATGCTTACAAATTGATTTATAACAAAGGTTGAGACACGACTGCCCTGATGAATAGGCAAACTGTTGTTGACAGTTGTTAGTATTAGTTGAATAATGTCGTGACAAACATGTAACTCTGTTCTATAGAACATCGTATTTACTTCATTACCATGGTAACTGTCATTAGTATCCTGTAAAATTTTCATAGCAATGTAATACCCATAAGTATCTACTTGATTGATATTTTTACTCTTCATTTGCAAAATTCGCCACCAAGGCGGAATAAACAGTAGTAAAGGAAAACAAGGATTCTGGCCCAAGACCCCTATCCCAGGTCCCATTCAACTCCAAACAAATACAAATTCCCACCCCAGGGACCCACTCACCCCGGCCAACAATTTTTTTTCTCAAAATGATGATAGGATTTCTGGCCCAAGTTTATTATATTATTGTTAGATAAAATTGACTAAGGAAGATCAAAGACACTGTTTGAAATTATTTTAATTCTGAAGTTTAGACAAAATTTCATACCCTATCATCACCATATTTTTTTCGATAATTATTTTCATACTTGTTAACTCTCATTGGTAGAATATCTGTTAACACACTGTCAATAATACGAAACTCGCGTATTAAATCGTCCATATCATATTTTATACCTCGCAAGTAAGATCGTATCTGATCAAAAAAAATTTATAAGTGATACTCGCTGTTTTGCAGCCATTTTTTTTAGTCTCAATTCGAGGCTCAATTTTTTACACGCTGTCGCAAGAGAAACATTAACACCGGATATTATTAACAAAAACGGATTTAATGATGCTCCACTTGAAATTATACCAGAGCTGGTCATCAGCAGTGGTAAATATGATATTGCTCGAAGTATTCTGCTACAATATTTGTAACATTGCTTTACGCACCAAAGTTTTTTTATGATAATTTATCATATAGTCGGTACACTTTGCCTACAGTGTGTGCAGTTTCATATTTTTGATATTATACATGTGAACATATCACTTTATGTGATTCTGGTTGGTCCGAATAAGTCCATGAAAGTGTTGCGCAGTATTCTCTTTACTGACTGGCTGCGATCGTGGGAAAACATTTTTAACCCCGCCTTCAGGAATTTTTTGTTTTCATTGAACATTTTTTGGCCGCCATTTTTTGAATCGACTCGCGAAAGGGAATTGGGAAAAAATGGTCTCGTCTGTTTCAATATTGCCAATTTACCCCCACAGGGGTTTGTTATGTCATGTATAACATATCATGACATGAAAAATGGCAAAACCCCCAAGACAAGAACAATAACAACAAGTAAAACTACCGGTATTGCTTAGATGGTAACGAGGGTGAGGGTGGGGATGCATGGGCGGTATATCTGTAGCATGGAATCCACCCTATATACAAGCTTGGTTTAAATGAAGTAAGTAAACTCACCTTTGTTCACAGAAGAATGTAGACATAAACCGGTCTCCCCAACTGACAGAACTTTATCCAACCACAGCATATTTACGTGTTAAATATGTGATGCAAGACCGACTCAGAGAGTTGTTTTCGTCTTCTGTACAATCTAATGTTCCAAATCAAATACTGCAAATTTCCGGTCACAAATACATTACAGTAAATACGTGTATTTCTGCATCCAGTAATCTTCTTTTCACAAATATATTGCAACATTGTAATGTTTAGTTGTGGAATTTCAACGTAAACACTGTCACTGTGTTGTGTTGGCCAACTCAAACCGGTATTGTGCACCGTATCAAACAATGTGCATAACACGCTTTGGACATTTTGTGTTGACAAATGTTTTGTCTTTTGTAAAATGTTCTGTTTATTTGGATGGGCGCTTATTCTTTGATTTATAGTTATCAAAAATGTATAATATACTTTTACTGTATCAACTTTGTTTGGGACTATTTTTTAAGCACAACAAATGAACGGTACAGCGTCTGTCACAATGAACGAAATTATTCGTTCTTCTTTCTATCTAAATAATTTCCCCTGAAATAAAACTATGTGACTAAAAGAATCTCAAATGGGTAATGATTTAATATTAAATTTATGAAACTCGTTAAATAATGTCCAGTTTTTGCTCGCCAAGGCTCGCAAAAGCTGGACATTATTCAACTCGTTTCATAAATTCAATATTAAATCGATACCCATTTGAGATCCTCTATATCTGTAATATTGCATTACAGCGTCAACATCTTGTTTTGGAATTTCCTTTGAAATATGATTGAAATCGATGATATGTTTTTTTCATTATACAATATTTGCTTACAATTTTTACATGATATTAAAAATCTCCAATACCAACAATCAAATCAAGAAATTCACGAAACTTGTTACTGTTAGGATCAGCTATAAAGTCTCTATACTTGTCATAAACATCTGAGGAAGTATCATTATATCGTTTATCTGCCAATACCTCATTTTTCTTTAACCAACTGTAGGAGTCAAACGTGTTTTCTACCTCATGTTCATACAAGTCTGTTTAATTTATCAAATTACCGTATTCTCTTTCTGTTTCATCAATAAACCCTAGTACCAAGCTTATTTGATCCAACGTAAAAATTTTGAGGACAAGATGTTGTCTGATAATTGCGTATGCGACTATGAAATTTATTAGCATTAATTTTCGTAGTCTGTCTCTATTAATTATAAGAAAACCAAAAACAGAAATTACTTTCCGCAATATTTTTTCGTATGGTTCTGTAAATAATTTATCAACTTCAGTGTACTAATTTCGTATTGATAATTGTCTAGAGCGTTGGAGTGATGGAAGTGGAACATCGTATTCATCACTAATTTCAAAGTAGAAATCAGATATTTCTACAAACTGTATTAATTCGATTTGTTCAAAAAACTTTTCTCGCTCAAAATCATCGAGATTATCGATTTCCTCGTTAAGAATTTGTATTATCTCTAGAGATTTATTAACAACAATCGGATCGAATTCGGATTTTTTACGTATCATTGGTAAAATTGCATTCGAGTACACTCTAATTATTAACAAATATATCTACTGATATACTAGCGATTTTAACTAGTGTTTCCTTGTCGTGGTAGTACATACCGAAATGCTTAAAAATTTCTCGTTTTTAAAAACTATCGTATAACTCTTTGTTTCTTTTTAATTTTATTATTTTAGATACTGCTAGCTTGTCGAGAAGATCATGATTATCGTTTATTTGTTTTTCTTCTTGCTCTCTTCCACGAAATCGTACTTTCATTACGTCTATTTGTGTTATCAAATCTATATTTTCCTTATCAAGCTCGAATAATATTTTTTTTAGAAGAGTTTCAACTTGTTTTTGCTCTTCTAGACGATTATCAGGATGACAGTGTTTTTGATGATATCAAAATTTCCTATTGCTTTTACTAGTTGTGGTCCTCGCATATACATAACGCGAACAATTTTTTTTTCACCTTTTGACAATGTTGGATCATTTATCGAATTAGTGCTAAGATTTTTCATGATTCGTATTTCATCTATTGTTTTGTAATTTATTGATATCGTCTGTAAATGAGCTGCGGTTTATAATCACGCTAGGTTTAAAAATAATGTCATAAAATTTTCTTGCAACGTTTATGATTGGTTGTTCTGACATATATTTTACAATGTTAGATTAAATTTGATCATCGAGTGTGTATATCTGAAATGCTGTCAGTCCTGGAAACGGATTTTCAGCGGTGACAATGTAAATTCGAAAGTACAATATTTACAGTCGGAATTGTAAAATATTGTGTTGTTTAAATATACGTGTTCTCTGTGCTATACAATATTGTCCAGTTGATATCATCGTTTGATCCTTCCAATCGCCAACTATAAACTAGAGTTTAATCGACCTCGTAAATGAAATTGCCAAATAGCAACTGCAATAGGACATTTAATTTTAATCCAAAAATCTTTATTTTCTCCGCTATTCGTCCCTTCTTGTCTATCATAGAAAGCGTAATGAGGGTAATTTTCAGGATAATGTGTTGATGCGCTTACCTCAAACCCAACCCGGTTATCAGTTGCCTTAAAAAGTGTTGGAATATACCTAACATTATTTTTGGTTCGTTTTATACCACCACTAGATATACTATCAATGTACGCTTTATTTGTTAGATCATTAGGGTTAACTGGAACATATGTCGTCGTTATATTGTCATTTCTCATATTTTTGTTACCTGACATTGGTCCACCGGATCGTTTCAAATACGGGGTGAGTTCTTCTTTTAACTAAGCATAACTAATAGCATCAGTCTCATTAGCTGGTGGTGAGGTTATCAGTAATCTAGTTATTTTTGAGTTATAGTTTATTACAAGGTGACCTGTCATTGTGTCGCCGGTTTTCTTAATCTTGTTATCGTCAACAGATTTTAGTTGAGCATAGCTCACCGCCTGTATATTGTCAACATTTGCTAGTGGATACGCAGTTTCCAGCCCAATGTTTTTTTACTCGACATATTAATATTACCTGTAACCGTTCCACCTGTTTTATCAAACTTGTTATTATCCACGTATTTCAACTGTAAATAACTTACCGCTTGGGTTTGATTTAAGTTTACTGGCGGATATGCGGTTTCCAAATTTATTAATTTTTATCCTGACATGTTCAAGTTACCGCTTAAAATTACTCCTGTCAGTGGTAGTTTGTTAGTATTATCGTTTTTAGTTGTGAGTAACTTACCGCTTGAGTAAGATCGACCTTTGGTGGCGGATAATCTACTTCTAAACCAAGTACTCGCTGATTCGACATCAATAATAACCTGTCATTGTGTCGCCGTTTTTTTTTTTTTTTACTAATGATGATGTATCAGTTATTGTTGTTGGTTCGTCTCCCGTAAATGCTGTTCCAAACTTTGTGTAATAGGTCATATTATGTAAATTATACAATATAAAATTGTATAACAATAATGGCGAAGTCATCGATATTAAATTTTGACACCGAACGATTAATCGAGCATAAACATAATAATGAACTTCCAGATTGTCATTATCTTATTGTTGGTCGTACAGGCTCTGGTAAAACAAATTTATTGTTAAATCTCTTACTCAACAATAACTTTAACTACGATAAGGTATTTATTTACACAATTAACACACAACAAGATAAATACGACTTATTGAGCGAGTATAATGATAAACTTCGTGATGAGCTTGACGTGGCGATGATATATTTTTAATAAAACAACCAGAGGAATTAATTCCAGTTGACACTCTTGATTCGTCCGAGCATAAAATAATTGTATTTCACGATATTCCTCTAAACAACGAGGAGATGAATAAGATTAAGTCGTATTTTTCATTATCGCGTAACGAAAATGTAATTCGATTTATGTAGCACAGGGCTTTTATAACGTTGACAGATTTATTAGGCGAAATACGAGATGTTTTATATTATTTCCCGGACTCGATAATGTTGATGTTAGAAACATTACAAATGAGCAATGTGGTGATGCAACAAAAGAAAAATTTATTGAACTATATCATCAAGCAACCAAAGCCAAATACAATTTCTTTTTATTTGATAAACTAGCGCGTGATCCAGCTAAGATGTTTCGTTGTTGTATCGACACATTTCTATAGACGAATTTTATAGAACGTAAAAAAAAAATAAACAATGGACAAGCATCAACAAAAAATTGAATTACTAAAAAAATTTATTACAACTTGAGCAGCTTTTAAGAAAAAAGTGGAAGAAGCTCGTCGAGGACAAGTTCAAGCAGAAGACGAAGCTGTTAAACTTTTTATGCCAGTTACCGAAGCAGTACTTGGCAAACAACCAGAAATATCTGCGTTATCTCCAGAAGAACTAAACAAATTACTAGAAAAAGGTTTGTTAGGTTTACTTGAAAGAAGATCAAAAGAAGATACTAAAAAACTTGTAGAAGGACTTGTGAAAAATATTGCTGATTCTGATGCACGACAAACCGAATTTGAGAGATTAATAAATAACCTCCTTGAGCTTCAACGAGCAATAAAAACATCAACAATTAATCCGGACGAGTTAAAGAATTTGATAGAAGATAGGTCGAAACAAACTAAGAAATTAGCTGAGGAACAAAAAAGAGCCACTGAGCCTACTGTAGAAGTAATGTGTCTTCAAGGAAAGATAAGATTTTGCAGAAAACAAGCTATGTCAGGAATAGATGATTCCGAAGTTATCGAATTTATTAAAAACTATCTGAAAAAGACAAACTTAACGATCTTAATAACAATTGCAAATGGAGTGATGATGATTATAAAAAACTACAAATAATTTTAAACGATAAAATTAACGATTCTTTTAAAGCTGAAGAAGCGCTCAAAGAAGCTAGGACAAATAGAGAAATGTTGGCTATGGTGGATGAAGTGAGAGACGGAGTTATCGCTGAAATGATATTTAAAGCAGCAAATCAGTACAGAACTAGAAAAGATGATTATGGTAAAGGTTGGAATTTCAAAAGACTATTTGATAAGTATGAAAACGAACGAGATAAAAAATTACCAGAGGAAAAAGAAACCACTGGATCTGGCGTTCGAGTTTTTACATCAAACGCCGAACTGGTTGGTGGACTATTGTTATTAATATCATCAAAAGAGGCTGGTAATGGCAGAAATCGACAACGAAATTATTAATATATTAGATAAGCTTAGATCGAGCAGATTACTGACATCAGACCAGTACGAAATTTTACATAACGATCTTATCTAACAACTTTGTTATAAATGTCAACAACATTATTACTCGATTCGTCACAAACAACGAGTGACAGCGCAAACTTTTCTGTCCACTATAATCCGCCAATAATACTAGATCCGAATGAACAGTACGAAATCGGATTAATTTCTGCTACAGTATGGCATTCTATGGCAGATGTAAAATTAAACGTCAATGATGATTTTACATTTAATTCTGGTGCTTGGGTATCAGTTAGAATACCACAGGGAGCGTATAATGTAACTGATCTCAACAAAACGATAAGAGAGCTGATAAAAAAAACACACTGCCGCAGATAATTTTGAACTAACTCTAATACGCTACGAGCTAGAATCACATTAAAAAATAATTTGATAATTGATTTTTCACCAGCGACTAGTATCCCATCATTATTAGGCTTTAAAAGTCAACAGTATGGCAGTGTGGCAGAACAAAGTGTATCATATGACAGAGATCTGCCAGTTAACATAACACATGTGAACACAATATTGATCAATTGCTCTATTGCACCAGGGTCGTATTCAGCTTTAGGAAGTCAAGGTCAAACAATCTATAGTTTTTCATCAGATGTCCCGCCTGGGTCACTGATGCAAATTACTCCTCGGCAAATAATATACTATCCGATTACTCCTGAAAACCAGATCACAAACATAACAATGCAACTAACAGATCAGTCAGGACGACAAATAGATCTTAACCATGTAATTGTAACTTATTACTTACACCTACGCGCGATCACTTCGTGATCGTAAGCGTAAATTTTGTAAACCTAATTTAATAACAAGATGAGACAAAAAAAGTTTATAGAAGAAATATTGTGGGTGGACTTTTTAGAAATATATTTACAAAAATAGCTGAAAATATCCCAGGAATTGCGCGTAAAGTAGCACCAATTGCACTTGACGCTGGTAAAGCTATTGCTAGCACTGCTGGCACCGCAGTAGGACAAAAGATCGCTGATAAAATTAAAGGCACCCAGACTTCAAACGCGGAAATAAAACAAGCATTATCAAATATTGCACCAACAAAAGAAAGAGACCGAGCTATGATAGCTACAACAAAAAAATTACTGTCACCACGTGGTGAAGAGGTAATACGCAAACTTGAAAGGAAAACAAGATATATAACGTCTGCTGCTTTTTAGTTGCTGTAATTTTGTGTGCCACACAATTTTGTGTGGCGATTGTAAAATAAATAATGTCAGTTAAAAATTATCTCGATCTTTGCGAAGAACACGATACCGACGACACTGTGACAGAATTCGAGTACGTCGAGTATCTAGACGAAAACTCAAACGAACCAAATAAAACTTGCGTCAGAACTTTTAACACAAGAGACGAGGACGTGTTTTTATTACCGCACAAGGCGGTATTAGTAGTGCGTGGTCAATTACTAACTGCGATAGGCGGTGATATTGCAGCTGGTGCAGAAATTGCACTTGTCAATAACAGTTGGAGTTCATTTAAAAGCGCACGGTACCATCTGGCCAATCAAACTGTGGAAGATATTTCAATGCACTTACCAATAGCAAGTACAATACTAAATATCGTCTCGTTCAGCGATGATTATTCGAAATCAGTGGTCACAAATATGATGTGGTTTAAAGATACCGTATTTGGGACAGCTGTTTCAAGCGAGTTTCGTACTGGTACTGGTGCTCCTGGCCCAGATAATAATAATCTAGTCGCTGATCCAGCTGGTAATGCAGCTGCTGATATTGGAGACGCAATAAGATTAGCCGTTACGAATATACGACGACAGCAATATAACGAGGGATATGCCAGACGAAAAGCATTTTCAGCAGAATCTCGCCAAATAATAATGATGCTTCCGTTAAGTACAATATTTGGATTTTGCCGCGAATATAACAAAGTTTTTCGCGGAGTAAAACATACACTTATTTTAGATCGAGCTGATCAAAACGAGTGTGTAACCCACGCCGCTGGAGCAGCTGAAAGACAGTTTGCTATTACAAGATTAGCGCTGTGGATGCCATGAGTTGTTCCATCTGTAGCTGAGACAATGGAACTCGAATCATTATTGACCGCTTACACAAAAAGATATATTTTCAGCAAAACAGAATTTACCAAACAGCAATTCCTAACACAACCGATTACACCTGGCGTGTTACAACTACGTCAAGCGAACAATTACCTCGACATTTGTTCGTTGTATTTCAACGACAGGCACGTCGTAATGATCAAGAAATGAACAACTCCGTATTTGATAACCCAGACGTCAGACAAATCTTTGTTAGAGTAAATTCTAAACAATATCCCGAACGTGCAATCGAATGCAATTTTGCTGTGGACACCACCAGAAATATATCTCGGCCGTACATGTACCTTATGGAGGCTATGCAAAAATATCAGGACGCGGACAGTGGGACTCAGATATCAGTAGAGGAATTTCGATCACTTTATCCTATCTTTTATTTTGATATATCAAAACATTCCGAGTGAGTTATCGGATCGACTGTTGATATTGAAGTCACTCGGACGCTTGGTGCGCTGCCAGCCGAACAATATTACGTATATGCGCTAACTGTCAGTGATAGATTTTTGACAATTGATGCAACCAAGGGAAGGATGACTGTCCAAGTGTGAGTATTGTATGACAAACAAGTATAAATAATGAAAACAGAACACACAACCAGAGAAATATATCTAACGCCCGGCCAAATTAAAAAATTACCAGCAGCGGTTACCAAACGAAATTCTGTTTCTCTAATGATATCCCCAGAGACTGACAAAGTCGCCGCAGTGAAAATAATGTTTACGCAACAGCAAATCAATAAACTTAATCAGGGAATACCGTTTGTGCTCAAACTGTCTGTTGCACAAATAACAGCGATGTCATAACATGGCGGATTTTTTGAACCAGTTTTTTCTGCAATAGCTAGCTCAATACCAAAACTTCTACCTGTACTAGGAACACTGGGACTAGCGGTAGCATCAGGGGCAGTATCTGTAGCAACTAAAAAAGCGGTATCCGGCGATGGAATCAAACAAATATATCGTTAGTTTTATGTAACAATAAATAATAAAATGCCAGCCAAAGCGACAAAATCTAATAAAAAGAAAGCGATGACGAAGCGTCCTTGAGCGCGAAGAAAAACAAAACGAGGAGGAATTATTCCTTTCGCTCCACTTTTAGTAGGGTTAGCAGGCAGTCTAATTCCATATCTGTTAGGGATAGGACGTGGAATGACTTCACCAGGCACCAGACGCCGTTGAGTAATTTTGATATAATTGAAAAATTGAATGACATTGTCGGATTTCGTGGAGTGTACTCTAAAGACGAATTAGATAATGTACCAGCAGGCGGTTCGAGTATTGTAAATATACAAAACTTCAATGATGGATCCGGCACTCACTGGGTTGCTGTTTACGATAATAATTATTTTGATTCGTTCGGACTTCCTCCGAGTGATCTGATAAAAAAAAATATTTTTAAAAAATTTAAAAAAATAAATTACTCGTCTGATCAACTACAGCCGGTTGGAACATCCGCTTGTGGTTATTATTGCATTATGTTTATTCGACAGATGTCCCGGAGTGAAAACTCTGAAGATTCTGATTTTTGGAAGTTTGTTTTGCAATTTGACACGCAACCTTCTCACGCAAACGATTAGATTGCAGTTAATTTTATCTAAACTTACAAGTATAAAAAATGTCAACATATTGTCTCAAATGTAAAACTAAAACAGAGAATAAGGATGAGACAACGGAAAAAACAAAAAAATAATAGAATAATGTTAAAAAGCATTTGTGCTGTTTGTGGTAGGAAAAAGGTATGTTTCTGAAATCGACATCCACGATGAAATCGTTGGGAACTGAAGTTATTTTAGTAAATGATTAATTGACGAAAGGTAAATATTTTTTGGTCTGATTTCTTATTTTTTGAGGGTCAAACCCTGAAGGACTTTATATTCGATTTTTAAGATTTTTTTATAAAAACGAAAAACTTTGGTCTAAATTTCTTATTTTTAGCTGATTTTTTGTCTGTTTTTTGTCGATCCTGACGATTTTTTAGCAAAAGATTGTGAAATTTATCGAAAAATCTTAAAAATCAATTACAAAAACGCTTGAGGTTTGACCCTTAAAAAATAAGAAATCAGACTGATTTTCTTTGATTTTTTAACCATTTTCCCTTTAAAAAAAAACAACAGTATTTTTAACCAAAAATCAGTTAAGAAACAACGTTTTTGTCAAAATTTATAAAATATTTTCAGATTTGTAAAATATTTTCAGATTTATAAAATATTTTTAGAAGAGGCCGCAGAGAATCAGTCCGATTTCTTACTTCTTGAAGGTCAAACCTCGAGCGGGTTAACCGGAATTGAACATTGAAAAATCAAGAAATCAATTTTTTCTGGTTTTCGTCCAATAATTTTGTTGATTTATTGTTTGAAATCTCTGACAAATTTTGGAAAATCTCTAAAGAATTGTGAAAAATTGTAGTAGAATTGGACGGGCGAGGACCAGTCAAAAATCGATTTTATGATTTTTTCCAATGTTAAATTCCAGTTAACCCCCTCGAGGTTTGACCTTCAAAAAGTAAGAAATCGGACTGATTTTCTTTGATTTTTTAACCATTTTCCCTTAAAACCCGGTGAAATTGATCAGAGAACACAACAAATTAACCAAAAAGCAGCATTTTTCTGATGTTATAATAATATTTTTTTTGGCTGACAAATATTTCATCGACGATTAAAAAATAAAATAAAATGAAATGTAATTGTGATTGTGATAAAGATCTTTGTATAGAACAAGAAAAAATTATTACGTACTGTCAGTCATGCAATCGCCGTGAGGTAATTGGAAGCGGTATTGACAACCACAAATTTATTGGAAAATTACCGAGACCAAAAGGAGGGAGGACATTGCCTGGCCATATACATACCGGACCATACAATCTACTAGACAAACAGTTGGACGAAAACGATAATCCATTACCAGGACAAGAGCCTTATAATCAAGTTGATGCAATAGCAATGTGCCATGATATCTTTTATCATGATATAGAGCGTACCAATAACGTTCGTGTCGAGGGCTCAAAATCAGACTGTGATAAGGTAATGTTAGCTGAACTACATGATATCAAACCTGTAAATATGAGAGAACGATTTGATAGAATGTTGGTTCAAGGAATAATAGGAACAAAATATAAGTTAGGACTTGGAAAAGAATTGTACGATGATCTGGCATCAGAATTACATAAACCTAAAAAACGTTTCCACGACGTAAGGTTGTGGCAAATGCCGTTGACGATATCTGGGCAACAGATTTAGTAGATATCTCAAATCTTGCTCAATTTAACGATAATAAGAAATACTTGTTTAACGTTATTGATATTTTTAGTAACTACGCTTTTAGTATACCTGTTTCAGACAAAACTAGAACATGAATGACTGATGAGTTAAAACATATCATAACAAGTACAGAAAGTAAACCAAATAAAATTTGGACCGATCACGGAGCGGAGTTTTTTAATAAACAATTTGAGCAATTTCTGAAACAAAATAACATAAAAAAATATTTTACGGGAAATGAAAGTAAGAGCGTTATCGTCGAGCGATTTAATCGCACACTAAACGAGCTGATACATAAACATTTGACGGCTAAAAATACATATAAATATATTGACGATCTTTCACAAATTGTTGACAAATATAATAACACGAAGCATAGATCAAAAAAAATGTCACCAAATGATGCAATTAAAATCCAATGTTAGCAAATGAAAACATGTACCGGCGACATAAATTTAAAGTTGGTGATAAAATTAGAATTTCTCTGACAAAAAAGAATATGAGAAAGGATTTACCCCAAACTGGAGCGAAGAAGTATTTATTGTTGATAAAATTTTAATGACAATACTGGTTACCTATGCACTAAAAGATTTATTAGGTGAGCCTGTAATTGGTAGTTTTTACGAACAAGACTTACAAAAAAACTGAACAAGATGTTTTCGTTATCGAACGAGGAATTAAAAGCTTGGTGATAAAAGCCTTGTCAAGTGGCGCGGTTATAGCGATAAATTTAATAGTTGGGTACCAACCAAACAAATTATGAAATAATGTTTTTGTAGATTTCCTCGTACTTACGTTTGACAGATTTACATTTTATTGGCTCACATAACGATATCAAATATCGTCGGCGATCGTCAGAAATCGTCATTAGGTTAAATATTTTGACAAATATAAAATCAAATTTTATATTTTTCTGTCGGTCTGGAATTGTAATATTTAAAAAGGGTTTTATCAGCCGTCAAAAGGACTGATTTTCAGCTACTGTAAAATCAAATTTCAAAATTTTCTTTGTGGTATGATATTTTACATTATATCGACCAGTTGTCGATCTGCTGTAATTTTTTTTATCAACTACACCTACAATCTCGTTTTGTTCGTCGTCGTTGTTAAGTATAATGTCATCCTTTGTGTAATCAACCGAGTCGTGTTTATCTACGACTATAGCATCTCCTGCTTTAAAATTATCGTCCGCGATTGTATCGCTGACGTAGATATCAGCAAGTCGTTTCACCAAGTCCATATTATAATATATTTTTATCTAATTTATAATAATAAGATGACTAACGAGATAAAATATCATCAGAAAGTTAATATATGAAATTACCAAGAACTAGCATAGGCAGTGCGAAAATGTTTGTCGGGGTATAGTTGTTATTCTGTTGACGTTATCGTTATGCAAGGTGATTCTAATAAGATTCTGCTAACAGCGGCAGAAAAAAATGAGCTTAATGACAGAACGTTTATCACGTTGAAATTTGATAAAAATGATGTTATTACGTTTGCTCACAATTGCTTAACCAAAAACGAGCTAGAAAATATAATTATCATTATATCTAAAGATGATTCTGTCGAATGTTGACATCGATGTTGCTGATTTTATTATTCCATCTGCAACAAATTTTACTGTTGCCGGATTTATCTTATAGTATTGAGCAGCGGATCAAATTGATTTGAATTTTAGTTCCTCATCTGTACTAATGTTATTGATATTATAGGTTTAGCAGGACATCTGAAATTAATACCACCGCCTCGTCATCGTCTGATATATTTTTTTTGGCGTGACATGTTCGAGATTCCCTAAACGATTATCTGTTTTAATTCGGTTGACGTATTCTATTACCAAATCATTAGGTAATGGTCCGTTAAACGTTTCGTAAACAAATCTATGGCTAAAATAATCAACAAAATCTGTTTTTGTTCCTCTAACAGTTACTTTAAAATATTCCATGTTATGTATAATACCAACAACATTTTTAGTTTTTCTTTTTCGAATAATTCCAAGATCATTCGCCTCGTAAAAATCAAACGCGGGATGAGGTTTAAATTCGTTTTGTAAAGACAAGTTTTCAATGTTGTCATCAGTAATCGCGCCGTTAACATGATATACTCGCTGTCCAGCTGGTATGTCTGCGCAAAACAAAGTGTAAATAAAATCTTTCCTAAACATTTCAACTCTCCCAGCATTATCACCTTTAACGCTTATCATCATTCCAGTTGGAGTTGATTTACCAAACGGTTGTCCGTATTTCACGCGGATCACCGACCCTAACATATTTCCCGCGTACGAGTTGTACTGGGGGTGAACATAATAATACTCTTGCTCGCTTGCGCTTGTCAGATTATTTGGTGCCATTATACTATAAACAATTTTTATCTCTAATTGATTGTTCAAACTGGCGATGCGCAGATCGATCGAGGAATCAATTAGAGATATAATATTACATTATATAACAATGCTGAAGTTACGTGATATAGCCAAAAAGAGCCTTATAGGTGAACCTGCGAAAATAGCTACCGCTTTTGCAGGATTTGATAACAGCTATCGGTTTGATAAACAAGTCGTCCTGGTAAATTTCACTGCAACGAATCTTTATCATTTGTTAGAACCAACTGTAAAACGTGAACTTGAAAAACATAAGGGTTTGAAAATACTAGCGCAATATCATGTTATATTTTCAAAGCTACTTGGGACAGAAGAGGAAATTGCAGACCCTTACATTAACGCAAAATAAAAATGTGTTTTGTTTGGAACTGATCTCTCATCACTTGCTGATGAAATACACCAGGGAATTTGGAAAGAAATAGAAGAATTTACAGAATTAAGTTCGGACTGGAAGTTTGAGATGATTACCGAAATTTTATTTCACACAATGAAATATGACGTATTACGCGGTAGTTCGTATATTGACCTACCACAAAAATAAAAATTAAAAAATGTTGCATAAATGTAAAGAACTTTGATAACAGATGTTTCCAGTCGGCTATTCTTTCTGCGATGTTTCCAGAAGAAAAACACGCTGATCGCGTTGAAAAGTATTTTAGTCAAGTGTCAAAATTAAATTTAATGGCATTGACTTTCCAGTTGCAGAAAATCAAATACCAAAGTTTGAAAAGCAAAATAATAATATCTCAGTTAACATAGTTGGTCTTGACGAGCGTGAAAATGGTTATCCAATGTATATTTCAGAAAAAGTTTCTCAATCGACAATAAACTTGCTGTTTTATAAGAATCATTACGTTTGGATCAAACATTTTAACGGACTTGTTGGTAGGCAATATAACAAATATAAAAATAACAAGTATTTCTGTTATCGCTGTTTGCACCGTTGCTCAGACAATGAAAAATTACAAAAATATCAACAGTACTGTAATAATATACAACGAATAACAATGCCGTCCAAAGAAAATAATTTATTACAGTTCGTCAATCATAAGTATAAACTAAAAATTCCTTTCGTTATATACGCCGACTTCGAATGTTTGCTCCAGCCTGTGCTTGGCGTAAAAAATAATCCTAACAAATCAAGTACATGAAAAACTCAAAATCATATCCCATGCGGAGTAACGTATAAGGTAGTTTGTTGTACTAATTCGAGTTTATCCAAACCAATTAAATTATATCGTGGATTCAGCTGTTTGGCTTCTCAAGCAGTTGATTAACGAAGTTGATGATATATTTAATCGTTTAAGAAAAACAACTCCAATGATAAAATTAACAGCCCAACAAGTATCTGATCACGAGCAAGCAAAATTTTGTCATATTTGTGAAAAAGTCTTAACTCTACCGACAATGAAAAAGGACGTGATCATTGTCATTTGACAGGGCAATATTGTGGAGCGGCTCACGATAATTGTAATCTAAAGTTTCATGCTCCTGATTTTGTTCCAAATTGTTCTTCACAATTTCAGAGGATATGATAGTCTTATTATCGTAGAAGCTTTTGGTGATCCTGAAATAACGTCTCGTATAAAACTCGATAATACGATCAAGTGTATCCCAAATAATTTTGAAAAGTATATGTCAGTTACTTTAGGTAAGTTGCGTTTTATCGACAAGCTACAATTCATGGCAGCATCGTTGCATGAGCTAGTGAAAGGTTGTAACGACTTTGATAACATACAAGATTATTTTGGAGAAAAATTTAATCTTTTAACGAAAAAAAGGAGTGTTTCCGTACTAGTATCTCGACGATTGGAGTAAATTTGATGAAACTTCTCTACCTGACAAAGATAAATTTTATTCACAACAAAAAAGGAAAATATAACTGATGACGAGTACAAATATGCACAAGATACTTGGAAAGAATTCGATTGCAAGACGTTTGGCGATTATCATGACTTGTATTTGAAAACTGATGTGTTATTGTTGGCAGACGTATTTGAAAGCTTTCGAAAAGTGAGTTATAATAATTATGGACTCGATCCTTGTTGGTATTACTCTGCTCCCGGGTTATCTTGGGATACTTTGTTAAAGTTTAGTAAAGTGAAGTTGGAATTACTGACTGACGTTGACATGTTTAATTTTATCGAAAAAGGTATTCGAGGCGGTATTAGTGTGATAACAAAAAAGTATGCGAAAGCAAACAATAAGTATATGAAAAAGTACAATCCTGAACTTCCATTGAAGTATATCGTTTATCTCGATTTTATTAATTTGTACGGTTATTCGATGTCAGAACCAATGCCATTTGGTGGATTTTATTGGATTACGACTGACCCCAATTTCTAGCGGAAACAGAAAAAAAGATACCTGATGATGTTTCGTATTTCGTTGATGTTGATCTCGATTATCCTATTTCGTTACACGATTTACGCAACGATTATCCTTTTTGTGCGGAATCAATAATAATATTTTATAGTTTATTATCACAAGAGCAACAAACAATAACTTAACCAAGACAAAATTCTATGGTGAAAAAGCTAGTATCAAATTTACTTGATAAGAAAAATTATGTTTTACATTACAAAGTTTTAAAACAAGCGGTAGATGCCGGTCTTGTTTGAGGAAAGTTCAATGAGTGTTAAAGTTTAATCAGTCGCCGTGGATGAGAGGTTATATTAACTTAAACACTTCGAGAAAACCCGTAGCGAAAACCGACTTTGAAAAAAATTTCTTTAAACTTATGAACAACTCCGTTTTTGGTAAGACAATGGAAAATATTAGAAAACGAGTAAATATCGAGCTAGTTAATGATGTCAACCACAGGAACAAACTTGTGTCAGACGATGATTTTGTTAGCATGAAAATTTTTAATGAAAATCTTGTCGCGATACAAAGAAGAAAAACAAATTTAAAACTAAATAAGCCGATTTACGTTGGAGCTTCTATTTTTGATTTGTTGAAGTGGCTCGTATACGATTTTCACTATAATTTTGTTAAGAAGCAGTAGACGTCAAGTAGATTATTGTTTACCGATACTGACTCACTTGTTTATGAAATCGAATGTGAGGACGTCTATCAGGATATTTACAATAACCGACATCTGTTTGATCTTTCCGATTACCCTCGTGATAATAAATTTTATGATGATACATATAAAAAGGTTATTGGTAAGTTGAAGGATGAAATGAACTCGAGCATCATCAAATACTTTATCGGATTGCAGAGTAAAATGTATGCCGTGTTGCTTGACAATAATAAAATAACAAAAAAGCAAAAGGTCTGCCTCGGTGATTTTGTTAAAAAATTTATGGAATTTGATGATTACAAGTACGCGCTTGACGGCGGCGTTAGTTTTATAAGAGCAATGACTATTCGAACAAATCGTCATAAACTTGACACAGATGTTATTATCAAACGTGCATTAAGTAATTTTGATGACAAATGTTATTGCGAAAATGGAGTAGATATGTTTGCGCTTAGGTACTGTCGCGACGACAGATCTGTACTCGATATTATATTTTCTGACTAGGGTATTAAATTTTGTGTGAACTTTAGAAATGTGTGAACTTTAGAAATAATGTTTAAAAATTTGACAGTGACAAATAGCTATAATAGCAAGATCAAATATCTAACGATAGACGGTAAACAGTTGACAGTTGAAATCAACAATGAAATATCAGGAATATGTTTTAGTGGCCGTGACAAGTTAAAACTTTCTCTTATCAGATCTGGTAACAGCGAGTATTTTAATTATCTTGAAAACTTGAGCCGTGAGTTATCAAAGAGATTTAATAATTTTCATGATCCCATCAGTCAACAAAAATATACTAAACTTACCATTGATCTCGATCGGTCTAAGGTATATTTTACTAATAAAAAATATCCTCTTAATAACCACAGATAAAAGATTTATTTAAGTCTCGTCGTTGCGTGAGCGGTAGAATAAAGTTTAGTTTATATTATCATGATGATGAAATATTTTTAATATCCACAGTTGAAACACTGATAATTGGTGATGACGTCTAAACTTCCAACCCCTGCCGGTATGAAACTTTGATTAACAAATTGGTATCAAATTTTATATAACAATAATTGACGAAATAAACTTGGGCCAGAAACCTTATCATCATTTTGAGAAAAAAAAATTGTTGGCCGAGGTGAGTGGGTCCTTGGGTTGGGAATTTGTATTTGTTTGGAGTTGGGTGGGATCTGGGATAGGGGTCTTGGGCTAAAATACTTGTTTTCCTTTACTACTTAAACATGAGGAGTGTACAGTCAGTAAATATTTATTTCCTACATGCTTACAATGTGCTTGCTCAGTCAGAGTCTGTAACACGAAACTATTTTGTCATCTATTGACTGACATGGAGTAATATATCAGTATCACAACGAAGGCACTTGCTTTGTGTTTACTCAAAATAATTGTCATTAATTCATTTACTAGTTATTAAATCCTATATTTGATTAATCAATAATCTGCAGAATAAAGATTCCTACGTAACGAATATGGTAAACTTTGACCCATCTAT
The DNA here is from genome assembly GCA_016617855.1 of Megalonaias nervosa. Classification (NCBI taxonomy): domain Eukaryota; kingdom Metazoa; phylum Mollusca; class Bivalvia; order Unionida; family Unionidae; genus Megalonaias; species Megalonaias nervosa. The sequence continues at coordinate 4,997 of JAECUM010021711.1, read as the reverse complement.
TAGCTTCTTATCTTCTTATTTACTGATATACATAGAATAGTATGTCAAAGATACTGTTTATATTGTCATTTATTTTCACCACTTGTATTCATAAAACCATGCATATTGGACAATTTGCATCCAGATGAAAGATTTATGATTGCAAGTAAAACTTCTAAGGCGATGTAACGGCATTTTAATCAGTATCATGTATGATAATGAATTCGTCATAATTATGAGACAAAATAAAATGGTGATGAAGCTTTTACTTTACATACTCATATATAAGTCTGGTCCAACTGCAAATAATAGATCCTGATCTGCCGGGGCATTAAAGACGATAGAGTTAAGTCTGTTCAGTGTAGAGTTGGATCTGATTTATAAGCGAGTATAGACAGTTCATCCTTTGTCACGTAATGCATTAATATGCAAATCTGGTCAATATATTCAAGTTTATCTATCCATTTGTCACTGCATTAAATTATGCCTATTTAACGGTGATAACATAGTAATGGATCCGCATACCTATTTAATACCGAAAACACAATACTAGATCTGCATGCCTATTTCATGGTGATAGCATAGAACTGGATCCGTATGCCTATTGAACGGTTATAATACAAAACTGGATCCTCACGCCTCTTTAACGATGATAACAAGCGGGGTGTTACACTAACATTAAGGCGATTTTGTCCCACTTGTCGACGAATATCTGCCTCAGGATAGTTTTACCAGACTCTCGCACACACTGAAATATAATCTTGTTACGAGTCAAATAGAAATGGATAGTCGGGACCACTACCAATACCAACTAGATGTCAGCTTGGTGTTATAGCATTAACACATGAAAATACCCAATCGTTGGCGGCATCACCAGGCGCAAAAACACTCAGGTTTGTTTCTATAACGACGAGGTGAATTTCACCGACAAATCCCCACCACGGTTAAGTTCACCACTGCATGTTACAACAACACTGACTCAGCTAAGAAAACAAAGATCTCGACTGTTATTCAGCAAGGAGGCACTTGTTCGGGTAACAATTTTGGAACTACGACGAAAACGATCGTTTCAGCCGTCATTTAGTGGTGTAATCGGTATGTTCTTAAATGAAAAGTTTGCTAGGCCACCAGCACGCACAATCGCCGGAAATTGATATATTTCAAAAGAAGATATTTTCTATGATTGTATGACAGTTGTGTTATTAAAGAAGGGTAATTGGTTATAAGTGCGTGTACGTGTTCCATATGATCAAGGTCGGCCTTTCGAGCAATTGTACTACGCAATCACATTATTAATAGAAGAACTATGACTGACCCTTAAAATCACCGACGAGAGAAAATAATCTAAGCGGAGCAACAGCTGCAAAATGAAATCACCAAGAGAACCATGTTGATCATGAATACAAACTCGCAAGTTTGGTTGTAGATGCTATTTGTGGGCTTGCCGCATCAACTACTGTTGGTCTTGGTGTGGCAGGAATCACGGCAGCAACAATCATAATAAGTGCATCAATCGGACATATTGTTAGGGATATGTCGATAGTAACCGGTTTCTCCGGTGGTGCTAGGAAATAATTCCAGCAGCACAAAATAGATTCCATACAATTTGCAGTCTGTATTTGGTGGCTATCAAGGAGAAAATAATTAGCTTAGCTGAATTCTAGAGTATGTTAGAGGAAATGGAAAATCACCGTCAACTCCGAGAATAATAAGAAACCTTGGGGTAGCTGATTTACAGACAGTAAAAGTCGAGTAAAATAAACAATAAACAAATACCAAAAAAAAATAATTTGTCACTTCACGTTCGGGATGAATAATTTACGGGTTGCACGAAGTATGTGGCTTTTATGCTAAAATGAGCAAACGTCATGGGGAATAGAAGGCTGTGACTTATATCAGGAATATAGAAGCAAAATACCTTGAATGCCACTACTCATTCTAGCAAGGGGTTCAGTAGTAAGAGAAAGTGCTGGTTCTAGCCCTCAGACCTCTCCCCACCCTCCAAACAAATATAAATTACCATCTCGGAGACCCTCCAATCCCCACCCCAAAACGACTTTCATTATTAACAAGTGCTGGTTCTAGCCCAAATATAATCCAAGACTTTTACCCACCCTCCAAACAAATATAAATTACCATCTTGGAGGCCCTCCAAAAAAATATAAATTACCATCTGGGAGACCCACCAACACTCCCAAAACGACTTAGAGTTTTTAAAACCTCTACTTCCTTCAAACAAATAGTGAAACATTATTTTTATTGTTCATACCTCATCACCAATTATCAATGTTTCAACCGTTGATATTAAAAATATTTCATCATCGCGATAATAGAGACTAAACTTTACTTTACCGCTCACACAGCGACGACATTCGAGTAAATCTTTTATTTGCGGCTTGTTAAGAGGATATTTTTTGTCGATAAAATATACTTTTGACCGATCGAGATCGATGGTAAGTTTAGTATATTTTTGTTGACTTATCGGATCATGAAAGTTTTTAAATCCCGCAGATAACTTCTGGCTCAATTGTTCAAGGTAATTGAAATACTCGCTGTCATCAGATCTGATAAGCGAAAGTTTTAGCTTGTCACGAGCTGCGGTAAAACATATACCTGATGTTTCATTATTAATTTCAACTGTCAACTGTTTGCCGTCTATCATTAGATATTTGATCTTGCTATTATAGCTATTTGTCACTATCAAATTTTCAAACATTATTTTTATTGTTTACACAAAATTTCATACCTTAGTCATCGAATATAATATCGAGTATAGATCTATCATCAAAACAATAACCAAGTGCAAATGTATCTACTCCATTTTCGCAATAACGTTTGTCATCAAAATTACTTAATCCGCGTTCGATAATGACATCTGTTTCGAGTTTATGACGATTTGTTCGAATAGCCATTGCTCTTATAAAACTAACGCCGCCGTCAAGCGCGTACTTGTAATCATCAAATTCCATAAATTTTTTAACAAAATCACCGAGGCAGACCTTATGCCTTTTTCGTTATTTTATTATTATCTAGCAATACGGCGTACATTTTACTGCGCAATCCGATAAAGTATTTGATGATGCTCGAGTTCATTTCATCTTTAAACTTACCAATAACCTTTTTATTTGTGTCGTCATGAAATTTACTGTCACGAGGGTAATCGGAAAGATCAAACAGATGTCGATTATCATATATATCCTGATAGACGTCCTCACATTTGATTTCATACACGAGCGAGTCGGTATCAGTAAACAATAGTCTACTGGACGGCCATTGATTTTTAACAAAATTATAATGAAAATCGTACATGAGCCACTTCGATAAATCTAACACGGAAGCTCCAACGTAAATCGGCTTGTTTAGTTTTAGATTTGTTTTTCTTCTTTGTATCGCGACAAGATTTTCATTAAAAATTTTCATGCTAACAAAATCATCGTCTGACACAAGTTTATTTCTGCGATTGATATCATTAACTAGTTCGATATTTACTCGTTTTCTAATATTTTCCATTGTCTTACCAAAAACGGTATTGTTCATAAGCTTAAAGAAGTTTTTTTCAAAATCGGTTTTCGCTACAGCTCTTCTCGAAGTGTTTGAGTTAATATAACCTCTCATCCACGGCGACTGATTAAACTTTAAAACTCTATGAACTTTCCTCAACACAAGACCAGCATCTACTGCTTGTTTTAAAACTTTATAATGCAAAACATAATTTTTCTTATCGAGTAAATTTGGTACTAGTTTTTTTTACCATAGAATTTTGTCTTGGTGATGCTATTGCTTGTTGTTCATGAGATAACATACTATAATCTATTACCATTGATTCTGCACAGAAAGGATAATTGTTGTGTAAATTGTGTAGCGAAGTTGGATAATCGAGATCAACTTCAACGAAATACGAAATATCGTCGGGTATCTTTTTTTCTGTCTCCGATAGAAATTGTTCAGATGTGATCCAACGAAATCCACCAAAAGGCATTGGTTCTGCCATAGAATAATCGTACAAATTATTACAATCTAGATAAATTATATACTTCGATGGAAGTTTAGGAATGTACTTTTTCAAGTATTTATTGTTTGCTTCAGAATATTTCTTTTTTATAACGCTAATACCGCCTCTGATACCTTTTTCGATAAAATTGAACATATCAACGTCAGTTAGTAATTCTAACCTTACTTTACTAACCTTTAACAGAGCGTCCTATGACAGCCCGGGAGCAGAATAATACCAACAAGGATCTAGTCCATAATTGCTGTAGCTTACTCGACGAAAACTTTCAAAAACATCTGCTAGTAATAAAACATCTGTTTTCAAATATAAATCATGATAATCCCCAAATATTCTGCAGTTAAATTTATTCCAAATATCTTGTGCATATTTGTACTCGTCATCTATAATATTTTCATTTTTGAGTTGTGAATAAAATTTATCCTTGTCAGGTAAAGACGTTTCATCAAATTTACTCCAATCGTCGAGATACTCGTACGGATAAACTCCTTTTTTAGTCAGTAGATTAAATTTATCTCCAAAACAGTCTCGTAGGTTATCAAACTCGCTACAACCTTTTACCAGCTCATCTAACAATGCCGCCATAAACTGTAGGCTGTCAATGAAACGCAACTTACCTAAAGTAACTGACATATACTTTTCAAAATTATTTGGAATGCACTTGATTATGTTATTAAGTTTTAACCGAGATATTATGTCGGGATCACCAAAAGCTTCTACGATAATATGGCTATCATATCCTCGGAAGTTGTGAAGAACAACCGGAATAAAATTTGGAGCGTGAAATTTTAAATTACACTGATCATGAGCCGCACCACGATATTGCCCGGTCAAATGGCAATGGTCATGTACTTTTTTATTATCAGAAACGTAAAAACGCTTTTTCACAAATATAACAAAATTCCGCTTGCTCGTGATCAGATTCTTGTTGAGATGTCAGTTTTATCATTGGAGTTATTCTTTTTAAACGATTAAATATATTATCAACTTCGCCAATTAACTGCTTGAG
>JAECUM010021710.1:0-35802 GCA_016617855.1 Megalonaias nervosa | reverse complement strand
CCCCCCCCCCCCCGTAAGCTTATGTTAAAACTGATCTAGTAAAAAATGCATATTCTCAACATAGCAACCAATGTTATGCTGAAAGACAGCAACATGAAACTTGCTACAATTATTCCTGAGATGCCACTAATACATTTAACAGTTTGAAATGGGATGGAACAGATGAAGTTCCAGGAGGCCAAAGGTCAAGAATGTTTGCTTGTTCTTCTAACACGAGAATATGGAAGAAAGCTAATTTACTTTTTCATCGTTTATTTCTTAATTTCGCTACAAATGAATGAAAAGAAACATTTTAACTATATATTTATTTCACTTAAGGCAAGAGTTTTAAATTTAAGTTGTCTTCACTCCTGTGTTCTAAGACTTATAAGTTCCCATAATTAAGGTCATTGCACACACAATAAGACAAGAGCAAACTATGCATACCATGGCTATTTTTATGCATAACATCAATGTTAAGGTACCGTTTTGTTCAGAACATCATACGTAATGATATGAAAATAAGAAAAAAAAATTGCACAAATTTTCATATTTGTTTTAAAGCGACGCTCTACAGTATCGTATTTTTGCATAGGGTTGGATTTTTAACGAAAAAGAATTTCCCCGATTTTACTCACTATTTATAGTGATTATTTTAAAAAGACCGTGTATATCTTAGTTACTGTTAATAGAACTTGTTTTTCCCTTTGTTTTTGTGTATCTCTGATGGGTACAATATGAGTTATAGAGTATACAGCTAGGTCGTGCTTCAGATATGTACCTATCTAATTCTTAATCCTTTATGAACGTTATTCCCAGTTTAATCATTTAAAGGATATAGATACATACGTTAGCATTCTTAACTACTCCGTTTTGCACATCTCCGAAACTTCGCTCGTGTTATTGTTTACAGTTTATATTGATATACAAAGCACAGTACAGGTATATTTTAGTGCTCTAGGTCACCACCACCACCACAACTGCTACTACTACTACTACTACTACTACTACTACTACTACTACTACTACTACCATTACAATTATACTACTACCAATAATAATAATAATAATAATAATAATTATTATTATTATTATTATTATTATTGGCTGAGTATTTTACGGAACAGCAACAGACAGACACACGCACGGACGCACGCAAGCACACAAATCGAGGTTAATTGGTGCCAAGGCAATTGCACGACCTTGTTTGATCTGTTGGGAGGATTAAAACCCGTAGCCTTTTGTTCACGAGTTTTGCACCCACATCACTGAGTCGCCGGACCAAACTAATTGTATGCGAGGAGTCAGGCGTACGGTCCCATAATAATAGCCTTGATCCAAAAGTACTTAAAATGGGGATTTGGATTAAGAATGAAAGACATCGTAAGACATTTTTAGTTCAACGGCCCTGGCAAATGACATTTAAAAAGTGCCGCAACTTGGATACAAAGATTTATGCCTCTAATGCTATAAATAGAAGAAGAAAAAATGGAGTGGGGGTAGGTAACGAGAGTTGGAATGCGCTCTATATTGATATAAAAGAACTGAAAGTCTATCAATTTAAATCAATAGTAATATTAGGCGGCGATAGAATAATCGCATAATCATGAGATGACACCAGATCACTTGACCTTCGTCAGAATTTTCTTGTTTGCAGCTGTATGCAAATGTTTGGCTATTTATGATAAAGTTGGCGTCGGTACTTAAGCTGTCTCGGGGTGTGAAATCTATGACACAAGCACGCGAGTCTTTAACGATAACAAATTATTTAATATGCAACAAAAAATACCGTGAATGTTATATAAATGTCATGTACATGTATGTAAAACAGCGTATAAGATACACTTTCACTGGTTACTCGCAAATTCTCAGTTTCAGACATTAGGATTTTGCACTATATTATAAAATTTTGACTGAACCCAAGTATCCTTTTTATTTAAAGAAAAGATTCGCTTGAGAAACTGAGAGTTGAATTTTCTTGCTTGAATTCAATTCAAACGCCATTTTCTGTGAAAATGCATGTCTTGCAGATTATTCCATGCTGATAATATTCTAGATGTAACCGAGGGACACAGCCGAGGCTCTCCCTACCCTTACGAACAGACTTTGGCAAGAACTATATAATTATTTTAAAACAAATCTTTTTTTAAGTGTGTAGTTTGAATGTTGTCACGATTAAACTGCTAAATCACGGAGTCATTGAGTGCCTGGTAAATATACTAAATATCATAAGAAAGGTAAGTGTTTGACAAAGAATTAAATTATACAGAATACGGATTTCCTGTTTACTGACTTGATGGATTTCACTGAGACAAACGCGTAATACATAACCAGTATGACTTCGTTGAGTCGTCCGCGCGTCATGGTCTCCTTCAATCAATATTCTCAAGTAGTCTCTGTCACTATGATCAACATACATAACATAATCTGAAGACTTGATATAGCGATCTGTTGTTTTTCCATCACTGGAATGAAGAATTCATTTAATGATTGTCTACTGCCTACCTGGACTTATTTAGAAAGACTAGGTTACTGTTTTACGAAACATCTATAAAATCTCACGTTGTGGTCTCCAAACAATTACGGCAAAATCATGAATAACATATCTATTTTCCACTTTAAAATACCAGTTTCTGTTAAAACATTAGTTTTATACAGCAGTTTTTTTGTATTGAATATGAACATCAGAGTTGAAGGTGTTCTTGAAACTAAGATATTTTATGAGAATAGGGCCCGACGATTGATACTCATTCAGCTATGTGTGGAAATTGTGTTGCGAATAGTAACAATGACGTTACATTTCTATTTCCATCTTTCAGTGTACCATAGAGATCATTATTCTGAATCCAGGCCAGGCCTGATGGTTTTCCCAGAGTAAATTTGCTCGACGAATGTTTGAATACTAAGACTCCAGAAATTGTGGCATGCCCCTTCAAAATATCTTGGCAGATGTTGTGCATGTATATGCATTACATTATTTGTATCGTATGGTATTTACAATGCATCGTATGGTATATACCATGCAGAATTATTTTGTTTTGACCCACAACGAATGTACATGTGAAATAAATACCATATCCTGCTTTAGTTTTGCGTTCAGGTCCCTGTGGTTGAGTATCTGTATCTGTGATTCATGAATTCTCTTTTGCTAAGAATATACTTACCTAATAATGCCAGAGAAAAAAGGGACTGGTATTAGATGGGTATTTCTGGGATTGAAGACTTGTTCCTCGAAAACATTCTACTTAGAAAGCTCACAATATAACGATGACTTTTGGAATACATCACTTTCCCAGATGAAAGGTAAAACATGTTTGATGCAATGGCGCAAAACTTTTATTTTCTGAAAAAGGACATTTCAACAATTCAAGCGTCTCTATTTGTGATATTGGTAAAGTAATCATTGTTTCAGTTTCATTATTAACATGAGATCCATCATAGTGGTCTAAAATATGAATTGATCCCATATGTTTGTAAATGAACCCGAAAACCTCTGCCTGCTATTTGTTAACCTTTGAAGCGCTATTTTACAATAACTTTAGTAGTCATCCTCTAAGTAACTTTCTTTCGACCTAATGTACTTTGCCAGCTTGTGACCTCTGTCTTGAACAGTTACATCAGTTCATCAGGTGACAGCATTTGCAGCGACCCAATAATTTAATCTCTTAGTTTTTCTCTGATCTTTTAGCGTTTGCTTATAACGAATCTTTAAAGAGTAGTATCGAAATGAGCATGTTGAAACATTTTTGTAGATAAGGTCCTTTGATTAGCTAATTTAAAATAAAAGTATGGTATGCATTTACCAAAACGAAATTCCTGGTTTCAAAAAATGTATAGAAAAGAAAAACTTAATTTGTATAATGACAAGGCTACCTATTATTTTTATTTTTTTTTTTGAGTACGTTGTTTCTATTTTATACCGTTTTGTAGAACAATGCCTGGACTTTTGGGGGGTTAAAGATCGGCTCTTTTGACAGATGCAGTAAAGGATTGATTTAATTTTTATACGCAAGCAACGCATTGGGAATGTAGTTGGGTCAAGGTCCTGTGGCAAGTGTTGGAAAGGCACCAGAGCACTGCAGTTATATGCGGTACTTGCGAGTTTGGGAGCGTGTGTCCAGGATACCAAGAAATGCCATACAATACTTGAGTTTACGCGCTTGGAGCGTATTAAAACCAGCATTTCGAATCGTGGCCAGTCGCTGATCAGCGTTGGTCAGTCCATGGTAAAAGATGAGCCATATTAATATAGGTTGTTTACAAATAAATAGATGACCAATAGTTGGTGTCCATGAAACATCATACGTGAGTACGAGTTCTTCAATGTGAATACAACCGCTTTGACAACACGTCGCCAAAGCATTAGATTTGCAGGGAACCGTAGACTATTTGAAAGCCTGCAAAGCGCCAAGCATGATAATCCAACCAGGTCGCCAGGTCTAATGGTTTACACCAGAAAATTGACTTCAGGGGCACGAAGCATTGCAATCAGCTTTGCTACTGTTAACGCAACAAATGCGTGTTCGTGGTAAGGGTCAAAGAGGTTCAGCGTGAGGTTTTAGAATTAGCCAGCCAGCTCCGCGAAGACGCAGCTGTTCAGGCTGCTACGGCACTGTACTGCGTTGGTCGCGCTTCAGACGTTTTTGAACGCCGTGACGCCGTCATCACACAGAAGTTAGCAGAGCAAGACGGTACAAAGTTCCGGCTGCTGACGGCGAAACTGGAATGAACTACCCCTGGCACGCACCAAGCAGTCACAGTTCTGCGTGTTCCTGCCTATAGCAGGAGGAAATCACCATCCGTGTTAGGACATGACAAGGTGCTTTGAGTGGGTGGTGCTGCAGACTCTCCAACTGGAATAGCAAAACTTTTGCATGTCGTCGAGGGGATTGCATTTCCAGTAGGCTTAATGGATATTTTCAAGTTTGAGGCGAACAACTCCTCTATCATTGTAAACGTGTTCCGCTGCCACAGTGCATGCATCCCCAGCCTCACGCATAGTGACCCGGCATTTCCCGTCCGCCAGAATCTAATTTATCTGCTGCGCCCGTCGGAATACCTTGGAAAGCGCGTGAACGAGCACATGGTAAACCTGTTATAGATCAGCTAGCTCTCTTGCTTGGTTCGCCAGACGTAGCTGGCTCCCATGAACCTGTTACGCCCTATATCACAATTAAAGATCTCAACCTCCTTGCATTCCGGCACAGTAAAAACAAGTGCAAAATGAACCTGGTTGCCGGATACATGCGTTGTTATTTCCGCAGACTGCTAGCAACGATCTGAGGCCTTTGCTTCGTTGCCGCATCGGCGAAATACTGTGAAAGGTTTTCACCGCTGGTGGAAATCGCCGCCATACTTGTTAAAGCCCTCAAGGCTGTGAAACGTAAAATAGCAAGATTTTGAGGCGAAAGTCTATATAGTGCGGGGACCGAAGGACGCCAAGAATTTTGCGAAGGCCGTCGTCAGCCACGTCAGCGCATGCATCATTCGCGGCGACCGCGTGCACGACTATTACAAACTAACCCGCCTTGAGTGCGAGGTGTCCCAGAAGGTGCGCAGTCTGAAGCTGCGCGTCGACCCTGGCAAGACAGAGATACCGGTGTTCTTCCCCAACATGCTAGGTTACAGCGGCCACTTCATCATACAGGCTGTCGGCAAGGCGTCGAAAGACAAGCTATGTGTGATCTCCAACATGGAAAAGTACACGGCAAGATTCAGTTTCCTCAACAGCACACGAAAGATTATTTCTGCCAGCTGCCCTTGAAGGGATGCGAGCGGGCTGGAGTATCACGCATGAAAGCTCAGCCCACGTGTTGGTATGGTTTTTGTTCTCACATTCAAGAACGCGTATTTGCGTATGATCATTCCCATGTACACTAACTATTGGTCAGCAATTTGTTTCCAAGCAACCTATATTATTATGGCTGACATTTGACCTTAGACTGACCAACGCTCACCAGCTGCTGGCGACTACGCGAAACAGCTGGTTTTGCTATGCGTCAAGCGTTTAAACTCAAGGCTTGTACAGCATTCTTTGGTGTCATAAACACACGCTTCCAGCCCCGCACGCAAACTGGTCACAATATAACTTAACGTATCAATTGTTTGGAGCCCGACTGAACAATCTCTATCAAGACAACAGTTATACACTAGTTTAAGACGCAAAACAGATTTCCTGATGAAGGCCAATCTTCTAGAAAAATTAACAGTTTGTAACAATAAATACATGTTTCATATCACGTACTCCAGGTATGGCCATGACTTAACTCAATGATTCTTACTCTAACAAAGAATAAAAACAGAGAAAGTAAAAGTTGTTTACCAAAACTGTCACTGGTTCCAAATCAAGGCCAGAAACTAGATACAGTGTTTCTATTATTAGCTGTTTATCAGTGAAATAAAAAAAGTCAAGTCAAACAGAACTAAACTCAATTCTGGACAATATGAAATCCAGTAAACAAAGTTACATTGCAATAGCATGTAATGAAATTAAAAAAAATAACACTAACAAAAAAAAACCTAATTAAATTAGAGAAAAAGAAAGATTTATGTAATAAAGCTTTCTTTTTACCATATGTTAATTATACATGAGGTTTATAAAAAAAATAACATAAGAAGAAATCTTATGAATGATACAAAGTATACATGAAATATATATTTATATACACGGGAAAGTGCATCTGCAATTAAATTGTCTTTTTCCTTGATGTGCCTGATGTCAATATTATATTCCTATGACAACAAACTCCACCTTAATAATCTCTGATTTTTGTTTTTTGTCTTGCCGATGAAAGCAAGGGGACTGTGATCACTAAACACAATACTCGGAGAAGAAGCTGAACTAATATAAACTTCAAAATATTGTAATGCCAATATCAAAGCCAAACATTCCTTCTCAATTGTTGAATAATTTCTTTGGTGCTTATTTAATTTTGTTTAGAAAAATAGCACACTGGCTGATTCACACTATTTTTATCGTCTTGAATCAATATTGCTCCAACCCCAACATCACTTGCATCAACAGATAATTTAAATGATTGACTGAAATTTGGAGCTGAAAGAACTGGTGCACTCGTAAGTATGGCCTTTAACTTATCAAAGGCCTCCTGACATTTTTAAGTCCAAAGAAACTTTGTTTTCTTGCACAATAAATTTGTCAGGGGTTCAGCAGTTATGGAAAAATTGGAACAAAATTTCCGATAGTATCCAGGAATACCACAAAATCGCATCAGTTGCTTTTTACTGACAGGAACAGGGAATTCAGAGATAGCCTTGACCTTAGCATCTATAGGTTAACTTGTCCTTGTCCCACACTATGTCCTAGAAATGTTACACAAGCACGGCAGAACTTACTTTTGGATAAATTGATTGTCAAACTTGCATCAGTGAGTCTGTCAAGGAATTTCCGAATGTTCTTTCCAGGTGTCGTTGTAGATGATGGCATCATCAAAGTAACAGTCACAATTATCTAGACCAGAGGTAATTATATTCATTAAACGTTGAACAGTACTTGGCGAACCTTTCATCCCAAACGGCATCACTTTATATTGATAAAGTGCATCTGCATTCACGAATGCCGAAATTTCCTTTGCACTTTCCGTTAGTGGAATTTGCCAAAATCCTTTCAGAAGGTCAAATTTGGTGACATACTTTGCATTTCCAATTTTATCAATGCAGTCATCAATTCTTGGTAATGGAAATGAATCTGTTTTTGTCACACTGTTCACCTTTCTTTAATCAGTGCACATGCGGAAAGTTTTATCTGGTTTCGGAACAAGTATGCATGGTGAACTCCAGTCACTTTTACTAGGCTCTATGAAATAATTTTCCAGCAAGTACTGAATTTCTTTTCCCAAGTATTCCTATTTTTGAGGGTTCATCCTGTACGGATGTTGTTTCACAGGTTTGGAATTTACAATTTCACGTCATAGTAAATTTTGTTTGTTCTTGTAGGAACATCTGGAAATAAGTGCTCATATTCAAATAATAACTGTTTAAGTTCATTCCTTTCTTGTTGTTGCAAATGTGAAAGTTTCTGATCCAGACTATTCATAATTTCTGAATTCCGAAGATTTGTTACTCCAAAATCAATAGAGTCCGATTGCATTCCTTCACTTAAATCCTCACTGAGTGGGACAGGTACAACTAAATTAATTGTATTATTAACCTGGCTGTCTCTCTCAATATACTCCTTTAACATGTTTATGTGGCAAAGTTGTTTTTGTTTTCGCCTCCCAGGAGTATTTATGATGTCATTTAAATGTAGGGACCATAATACTTGGCCTGAAGAGGATTTTGTGGTATGGGCAAGAGAACCAGAACTCTATCACCAGGCTGAAAACTCCTTTCCTTTGTATTTTTATCATACCTTAATTTCATTTTTGACTGAGTAGAGTGCAGATTAGCTCTTGCAGTCTCACAAGCCTTTGACAACTTATACTTAAAATTGGAAACATAATCGAGAAGATTGATTTCAGTATCTTCATTAGAAAGACGTTTCTCATTCAACAACTTCAGTGGTCCACAAACAGTGCGTCCAAAAATTAGTTCAAAGGTACTGCATCCTAAAGATTCTTGAACTAATTCCCCAACAGAAAAAAATAGTAAATGAATGCCTTCATCCCAGTCTTTACCCGTATCAAACAATATGATCGAATCATATTTTTTAAAGCTTGATGAAATCTTTCTAAAGCCCCTTTGCTCTCAGAGTGATAGGCAGAAGATTTGAATTGTTGGATGCCTAATTCGTACGTAACTTGCTGGAAACTTGCAGACATAAAAGTTGACCCTTGATCAGATTGGACAGATTTGGAAAAACCAAACTGAGTAAAAAAAATCTTTATCAGAGCTATTACTATTGTTTTAGTTTTAATATTCCTGAAAGGAATTGCCTCTGGGGTTCTTGTTGACGCACACAGTATGGTCAACAAGTATTGGTTATCTTGACTTGGTCTTAGGTAAGGGACCGACACAGTCTACCATTATTCTGCTAAATGGATCGTCAAATGCAGGAATAGGTTGCAGATGAGCCTTAGGTATCTTCTGATTGGGTTTTCCTACCATTTGACAAGCATGACAAAATCTGCAGTACTTACATACATCACTTTTAATTTTTGGCCAATAGAAGGGAGTCAAGATCATGTGATAAGTCTTATTAATCCCTAAATGACCAGCCAGAGGAGTTTCATGTGCCAGGCAAAGAATTTCCTGTCTGTCTGATTTTGGAACTACAATCTGATAGTTCACAGACCACTCGTGACCAGCAGGTACCTCGGGAGGTCTCCATTTTCTCATAAGAATTCCATTTTTAATGAAATAACAGACAGTTACTTCAGTGGTTTCCGTTTTACTAATGTCCCTTTGAAACAAACAGGAGATCTCAGGATCGTTTTCCTGTTCGACGACAAGTGATAGTCGTTTATCACCCTGATTAGAAAAAAGAGAGTGAGCATTTAAAAGAGGATCACTGTGATCAATACCTTTTGCTTGATCCAAACAAGGAGTGAAAGTGACCTCATCAAAAGCCTGACCAATACATGTGTCAGCTAAAGGAATACTTTCCTGATCAACTCATTATCAAGAGCTTTTTTGCCATAGCTCTGGTAACTGCACAAGCTGGGTATCAATCAGGGAATTCTTTTTCAATAGGATCGACATTCTGATCCAAACAAGGCTTGTCAGTTACAAGTGGATTAACCACAACCTTATCTCCAGTTAGGTCACTGCCTAGTAATAAATGAATGCCCTCAACGGGTAAAAAAGATACTGTTCCGACTGTCACGGGTCCTGAGACTATGTCTGATGACACATTTACACAATGGAGAGGAACATTAACAATGCCGCACTCTACTTCCTGAATAAGAACGCTCTCATTAGAAGAAGACTTCTCAGAAAGAGGCAAAGTACCTGATAATAAAAGATTCTGAGAAGCTCCTGTGTCCCTTAAAATTTTAATAGGGATGGGATGGGCTGAATCACCCAAGAGTGATATAGAACCTTTCGACATGAATGGTTCATAATTCTCCATAATAAAATCAGACTGGGGTTTATGAGACCCAATAAATGTATTGCTTTCAATACATGACCGTGACCTTGACCTCTTAGAAATATAGAATATTTGGAATAGGTCTGTCTTGATTCTGATGCCTATATTTCAATTTGTAGCAATCAGAAATAACGTGTCCTTTCTTTTTGCAATAGGTACACGTAGGAAGAGATAAGGATTTCTGATCAAGTTTATCATAAACTTGATTTTTAAAAGTTGTGCTAGATTGAAATTTAGAAGGGCTTGTATTAGGCTGAAATACTTTTTTACCAGAAGACTGCTGAGTTGAAGACTTGCCTACAAAAGAAACTTTATGAGCTAAGGAATACTCGTCAGCAGCACGAGCAGCAGTTTCCAAGGTTTCAACCTTATGCTCATCAAGATAAGTTTTATTGTCACTATGGACACAGTTCTTGAACTCTTCAAGTAATACGAGTTGTCTGAGATTTTCGTAATCTTTATTAACCTTTCTAGAAGAGCACCACCTATCAAATTGTCATGCTTTTTCCCATGCAAATTCGACATAGGTCTGGCCAGTTGATTTTCTAGAATTCCTACGACCTTGTTGATAAGCCTCAGGGACTAACTCGTAACCCTTCAAAATATAGTCCTTAACCACGTCATAGTCAGCACTCTGCTTTAGTGACAGTGAAATGTAAATATCACGAGCTTTACCAGTAAGTACACATTGTAATAATAGAGTCCAGTACTCTCTTGGCTACTTCAAACTTTCAGCAACTTTTCAAAATGAACAAAATATTGATCTACTTCTTTTTCCAGAAAAGGGGGTACTAGCTTGATATTTCTTAAAACATCAAAAGTAGGGGAGTGTTTGCCATTTGCCAGGTCTAATACTTTTAACCTAATTTGAAATTCCCTTTCTTCCTTTTCTGTTTGCGTTTGCATTTGCATTAGCCTATCTTATTTTTCTTTCTCTAATTGCATTTGTCTTACTTCCCTGTCTCTTTCCATTTGTATCATTTCTATCTGAACCTGAACCTGTCTTGTCTCCAATTCCAACTGCATTTGATTCTCCTCCTTCTCCAATTGCAACTGCATTTGTTTCTCCTCATTTTCCAGTTGCATTTGCAGTTGTTTTTCCTCTTTCTGAAGTTCAAGCTTTCCTAACTCTATTTCCATCTTGCATTTTAATTTTAATTGCTTTATCTTTATGTCAGAGATGTGATACAGACTTACTGATCGAAACCAAAGCAATTTTATCCAAAACATTCTTTTTCACCAAATACTGGACCAAAATATTTTTTATTTCTTGCTTCGCTAAAGATGCTTTTCCCTCAGAAAGATCATATTTTCTGGCAAACTGGAGCAATTCATTTTTTTCTTCAAAAAGTCAAACTGTTCCTGGGTAGGATTTGAAAGAAAGATCTCCACTTTTGATGACATTGTAAAAAATCCTGTTGATTTCACTAAAGATTTCTAAAATGAAAAATAATGCTTGGGATTTAAAAAGTTCTGAAACTAGCGGAATATAAATTTCGAAAGACAAGTTTTCTGAAATATTTTAGCCAAAATTCATATTTCCCAAGGACGAGCGCTCAATTTTCTGTTACGAGTCTAGGCTCTTACAAAATGTAACAGAAAAGAGTGAAGACAACAAGCTTTTTGTAAAATTAAACAAATATTTTATTTCCCTAGAATACCAAGTGAAAAGTGAGAAAATAGAACGTACGATTTTACGAATCAAATCCAAAAATAATCCAAGAATTAAAAATTAGAAGTCCTAGTAATAAAATATCCTGAATGAAACTGAGTTCGAATCCCGATGAAATCCAAAATGGAAGGCGTTGACGTCTGTTGTAGTCTGCGAAGTGCTGTTATGTCAACAGTCTCTTGTTGAATCACAGAAAATATTATTCCAGTTTTGAATTCCGTATAAATTTCAGTGAATGTCTTTGTCCAAGAATTTTATAGGAGCACTTATGGGAAAAGAATCACTTGAAATTCAATAAAATAAAATTTCAACTCAAACTGGTCACAGCATAACTTAAGGTATCAATTGCTTGGAGCCCGACTGAACAATCTCTATCAAGACAACAGTTATACACTAATTTAAGACGCAAAACAGATTCCCGGATGAAGGCCAATCTTCTAGAAAAATTAGCAGCTTGTAACAATAAATACATGTTTCATATCACGTACTCCAGGTATGGCCTTGACTTAACTTAATGATTCTTACTCTAAGAAGGAATAAAAAAAAAATTAAACAAAAGTTGTTTACCAAGACTGTCACTGGTTCTGAATCAAGGTCAGAAACTAGATACAGTGCTTCTATTATTAGCTGTTTATCAGTGAAATAAAAAAGAGTCAGGTCAAACAGAACTAAACTCAGTTCTGGACAATATGAAATCAAGTAAACAAAGTCACATTACGATAGCATGTAATGAAATAAAAAAATTTAAGACCTAAAAGAAACACCAAACAATTAAATTAAATATACATAACGCACTGCTCTGTCTCATATTCCCAGGTTCAAAGTAGTGTATCCAAGATTCATCGTAGGCAATGATCTTATGTAAGAAATTATATCCTTCTGTCTTGTATCTGTATAATAGATCCCTTCAGATATTTACCGTTTAACCGATTTGCTCTTGATTAAAAAATCTGAGCACCGACGGGTACAAACCATGTAATTCCTATTTCCTTGATAAGAATTTCCTCTCCGCTTCCGTATGAAATATCAACATTGTCTGCTACCTTACGGCCTGTAACACGTCTCTATTCCTTGACATATACTTAAACAGAATCGACTATTTCATTGGAAATGAAGGCCCTTGGTCGACCTATTTTTGTATCATCTGTAAGAGTCTCCTTATCATTACGAAAACGTGTAATCCATACATTGATTCCAGATTTAGCAAGTGCTTTAGGTCCATAAAGAGCGTATTGGCCAGCTTTTATCTGTGTGAATTGACTGTTCTTGCTTTGGCATATAACTGTATAATCACTCGAAAAAAGGACTTTTTTGCCATTTTTCACCGTGTCTGCGAGCAAGACGTAGAAAAAGATGACGTTACTAAGCCTGTCACGTCATCAAATCAAAAATGCCAGTGCTCTGATTTCCTTTGTTTATAAGATATTGCCTTTGTTCGAGAACTTTTCAATCGACCCTCGAAGCTGAATGAAACGTATATTGTAACTGAGCAATTAGCCAAAATATGACGAAGATATATTTGAGTCACTATCGTTTTAATGGGTTAATAATTCGTTCCAACAGAAACTAAATCGTTCTAACGGACTAGTAAATCCTTAGAACGGATTAGTAAATCCTGATAAAGAATTAGTAAGTCATCATAACGGATTGGTAAATCTGTATAATGGATTGCTAAATCATTACAATGGATTAGCAAATCGTTCTAACAGTTTGCGAAATCGTTCGAACCAATTTCTAAATCGTTTCTGGACACATAATAAATTCTTTAAACCAATTATTAAATTGTTTATAACGGCCCACAAATCATTCTAACCGATGTCTAGATCATAATAGTAAATCGTGATAAGTGATTACGAACATGTTGAGAAGGTTCAGTAAACACGCATAATTCGAAGCAACGGATGCAATCACTTTTGTTTAAAAAGATAATACAACAAAAAGTGACACTTGAAGTAGAAAATAATTCCCAATTAAAACTCTCCCACATCCACCAAATGCCCTACAATAATTTGCGCTAGACTGGTTCTGCACGGAGAGAATTCTGTGTAAGGTACTTCTACCTTTTCTGTCCAAAACGAGCCTTATCTTCTTTTCTAAATTTAGGGAACATGTAATCTAAATCTGTTTCTAACTTTACTTTTTTCACATACAAGCACATTAAATATAAACTTTAATTTGAGACGTGCGTGCAAGCGTGCGTGCGTGCGTGATTTGGATTTCTAACGTAGCTTTAACAATTTTCTAGTCATATCGCTACGATGTATGCAGTGTGGCAGTTTATAGTGATGGGGCATCATGCCGCAGACTTGTAGCGAGGCAGTTGTTTGTACCACTTTTATAAGTCTTTGGTGCGACTCGACCCTTGACGCAGACGCTTTAACCACTAGGCCACCGGAGCGGTCTTTAAATTGAGACACATTTTCCTTCTGATTTTAATATGAATCCCCTTGTCACACGTTACCGTAATTAGCTTCTTTCCCATGCTGTTGCATTATTACCTTGTTATTTTTAATGCTACATCATCTATCATGCAGCAAGTCAATTTTGACTGCTTACGTGGTCATACTCGTCAAAACTCATCAGCATCGTCATTTGCACATGTACGTTGGAGAGTGCTGTGATGTTATTAGAAGACGACTGGTCTACATCACTTTGTCACACGTTTTGGGCCACTTTGAAAACAGGCTGAGAATGAAGATCTTATCAATACTTATTTTCGTAAGAAATCCTTACCGTTTCTAATAAATATTTTTAGAAAATTTCACATTCAAATTTCATCCCTTTAGTAAAAGGTAAAAACAAAAGTTTTGCGTTGATAAATTTTTTGTCTTTTCACAGGTTGATGTTATGCTTTTATTGGTCATTTAGAGGATGGCACGGTAAATACAATCATTTTTAATGTCTTTTTTAATTCATTTTTTGTATTTCTTAAGTGAACCGATTTCGAATACTCTCTCTCTCTCTCTCTCTCTCTCTCCAGCTAAATGTAGATCACAGCCTAATCATGGGGTACTAGAATTTGGAAAACGGAAAGATTAAAGAATAAATCCACCTTCAGAGAGAGAGAGAGAGAGAGAGAGAGAGAGAGCATTTTCGCACCACAACAATCATCACAACAATTTCAAATGTCTTTGGAAAGAATTTTTAACAATAACATCTAACTCTATCAATACGGACGCATTAATATTTTATTACATGAAAATAACACAGCTTGATATAAACACGGTTAAAATAACATTTCCATTAATATAAACTCATTTCATCCTCTTGATAATTGTTCTTGTTACGATTTAATGTCAGCTAAAATACAATGAAAACTTCTGATAAACAAAGTAAGTTGCATTCCATTCTTATCATGTAGGGTAATAATACTAGTTCGTATGTACCGACGAATTAAGATTAAGTGCATTGACATAATCACCAGTCCCACGAAAGCCTACAATTGAGAGCTAAGTCGTAATACGGTTTGGAGCTGAACCTTTCTTTACAACTGAGCGTCATTTAATCCTGAATAACTCTTTATGATACACGTGAAAAACAAAGAAGCAATACAATTTATGAGGGTTTTTATTAAGTCTTATATGCACTAACGTCTATTATCACATAGTCGGTACACTCTGCCTACAGTGTGTCAGTGTGTGCACTTTCATATTTTTGATATTATACGTGTGAACATATCACTTTATGTGATTCTGATTGGTCCAAATAAGCCCATAAAATCAGTGTGCAGTATTCTCTTTACTGATTGGCTGCGATCGTGGAAAAACTTTTTTAACCCCGCCTTCTGGAATTGTTTGTTTTGAATGAACATTTTTGGCCGCCATTTTTTGATTCGACTCGCGAAAGGGAATAGGGAAAAAATGGTCCCGTGCAGTCTCAATATTGCCAATTTACCCCCACAGGGGTTTGTTATGTCATGTATAACATATCATAACATGAAAAATGGTAAAACCCCCAAGACAAGAACAGTAACAAAAAGTAAAACTATTGCTTAGATGATAACGAGGGTAGAGGTGGGGATGGATGGGCGGTATATCTGTAGCATGGAATCGACCCTATATACAACCTTGGTTTAAATGTGAACTTACTGAAGTAAATAAACTCACTTTTGGTCACGGAAGAATGTAGACATAAACCTGTCTCCCCAGCTGACAGAACTTTATCCAAACACAGCATATTTACGCGGTAAATATGTAATGCAAGTCCGACTCAAAAAGAGATTTGTTACGTCTTCTGTACAATCCAATGTTTCAAGTCAAATACTGCAAATATCCGGTCACAAATACATTGCCGTATATATGTGTATTTCTGCATCCAATAATCTTCTTCTCACAAAAATATCGCAACAATGTAACGTTTAGTTGTGATGTCGAAAATTTCAACGTAAACACTGTCACTATGTTGTGTAGACCAACCCAAACGGTACTGTGCAACGTATCCAACAATGTGACATCACACGCATTGGACATTTTGTGTTAACAAATGTTTTGCTTTTGTAAAATGTTCTGTTTATTTGGATGGACGATTATTCTTTGATTTATAGTTACTAAAAATGTATAATATACTTTTATTATTTCAACTTTGTTTGGGACTATTTTTTACGCACAACAAATGAAAGGTACGGCATCTGTCAGAATGAGCGAAATTATTCGTTCTTCTTTCTATCTAAATAATTTCCCCTGAAATAAAACTATGTGACAAAAAGAATCTCAAATGGGTAACGATTTAATATTAAATTTATGAAACTCGTTAAATAACATCCAGCTTTTGCTCGCCAAGGCTCGCAAAAGTTGGACATTATTCAACTCGTTTCATGAATTCAATATTAAATCGTTACCCATTTGAGATCCTCTATTTATCAATGGTTCATTGAAAATTTAGAACCGTAACTTTTGTTGAAACAGATGAAATAAAGGAATATTACTGGAGATAACTATCTAATGAAAACCTCGCAAAATTTCTGTTTATTCGGATCACCGAGGAACCTATGAGTTCAGCCGTATTCAGATATCTATGTTCAACTGAAGGAAACGTCTCTCAGTTGTAATGCGCCCTATATTTACAGCTGGGTTTAAATAGTCACTTGAAGCGATTTACGCATTAAATTGTTCATCCTTTTGATATTTGGTTTCGAAGATAAAAGATCCAAAAGAATGAGTAGTAAATCACTACCATGCTATTCCTCACTGATGGATCGATACGTAAAAAATACAAACCTTACAGCTTACTGGCTATTTCAGTAGCGGGTGTCAAATTTGATAATTTGATTGCACATATCTTTAAATGGCTATTCTCAACTCATTGATCAATATTTCTTGTACAATTAATATACATATGCTCCGAGAAATACATACCACAAAGTCAATGTTAAAATAGGTCAACATTTTTAGGCGCGGCCAACCAATAGGTGTGATCGAGTGAATGCCGGATTGAATATCCTCATGCCACATTATTGGGTCGAAAGGTTGATCCTGTATGCCGACCCTCATTTCAAAGCACTTCTTTAAATATTACTTGCCTATTTGTGGAGTGGTCGTAAAGGTGTGTGTGTATATATATATATATATATATATATATATATATATCACTATATATATATATATATATATATATATATATATATGCTAATTTGATGTTTCTTTGATATTCTACGGAGAGTCAAATCTCATATCCTGGTCATGTTGGGGCTCTTCCTACAGCCTCAGATGGTGAATTGCATTCGTTGATGACTCTAAGTGAAAAGAAGTACTTATGTGTTTCCAGTATACACTGCTTCTTCAGTTGCTTGTACTTGTCGGCCCTTGTTGCTAATTTTGAGAGAGTGAAGGAGTCCTCTGATGAAACTCTGACTAGCCGGGTCAACACCTTGTACACTTCTATCATGTCATCACGCCTTTGTCCGTAGTACAGTTTGTGCATACTGAGGATTTTCAGCCTATCCTGATATGCCAGTCCTTTTAGGTCTTTAACTATATTTGCTGCTCTCATCCGTACTCCCTCTAAGTTATCCATATCCCTCTTGAACCTTGGGGAGCGGACATGATTCCCATACTATAAGATTGTTCTAACCATTGCCGGGTAGTGTTGTGTTAGTTTAGCCCCACCAAGATGGACTAAAGCTTTCTTGATCACCAGGAAGGCACTATTGGCTTTCTTAGCTGCTGCAGCCATCTGTTTTGAAATGTCAGTTGTAATCAAACAAAACACACAGGTCATTTTCTTCTGATACGGCTGCAAGCTCTTTAACTGTTTCTCTATGGAATTCATATACTAGGTATAGTGTGGGGCGTTGTATCCTAAGTACACCACCTTGCACTTGGCTATATTGAATTCCAGTTGCCTTTATCCTTGACCACTCTCCCATATTTTTGATGTCATACTGGAGTGTTTCATGGTGATCAGTTGACAATACTTCTCTATATACTTTTGTGTCGTCTGCGAATATCGTAATAATAATACCGTTAACGGCATCTGGATGTAATTGATGAAAATCACAGACAGCAGAGATCAAAGGACGCTACTTTGTTGTTGTTGTTGTTGTTATAGTGTTTAACGCCATTTTTCAGCACAAGATAGGCTATACATGGCGGCCAGTATTAATGGTGGAGGAAGAACCCTGGAAAATCCCGGGAAGAACCACCGACCCACGAGAAGCTACTGGCGGGCTTTCTCACGTACCCACGTTAGCCGAGCCTGGACTCGAACTCACGCAGACAGAGGTGAGATGGCAGTGATCCGTAACGGTCCGCTACTTTGGGGGATGCCGCTGATTACTGGATTTCAATCTGACTTTGTACCATTGATTACCACCCTCTGGCTACGTCCTGTTAAGAAGCTGCGCACCCAGTTTAAATAGCTTTCCACTAAACCAATAGGCTTTTAATTAGGTGGGGCACCGCGTCAAAAGCCTTCTTGAAGTCAAAGTATACAGTGCCAACAGGCAGACCCATACTGAACATTTCTGCTGAATCTTCTGACATGACTAGTAACAGGCTTGTACAGAGCGTCCTGGAACAAATCCATACTGTTCGTTGCAGAATAAACTGTTACTTTTCATATTCTGGATCATCGCAACTCTAAACAAAGATTCCATAACTTTGCACGGGATTTGTTCTGGTTGAGTCCTTTCGCCTTGTTCAAGATCAAATGCTCATTCAGTTCAAAATCTCTCACACATGAACCACATAATCTGCTTGGAAAAGATGGTATGTCATACACATCCCCATCTGTGAATACACATGAGAATAAGTCATTTAGTATATTGATTTTCTCTTCACAGTTCTTGCTGAGTATCATCATTGTACTTAAGCTCCTCCAAGTTTTATTTTCATTTTGCCGGATACATATTTCCAGAATGTGTTTGGGCTTGTTTTGCAATTCTCAGCAATATCTTTTTATCGTGTTTTCAAGGATCTGCCTGGTTATATTCGAAGTTTATTTCTTTTGTGAAAGAAAATTATTTATATAGCTTTATCGTGCTTCAAATTCAGGCAGTACTTCCATGCATATAATATTTTCGTGCCTCACTTTTGTTCATTCCCTCTTTGATCATCTACATAAGTTTACGCTGTCTGTGAATATCCTTTTCTGTTGCCACTTTTGGTATATGAATCTTTTTACTCTGCATTAGTCGTGATTTAAAGTGGTTCCATGCTTCATCTGCTGATCTATGCCCTGGCTCACTGTTCCCGTCAATGTCTGATAGTTCCTTTTTCATGAACCAATATTTACTTTTATCATATTTACACCATAATATCTCTTTAGAACTGATCTGCGTTGCACACATGTAAGCTTCTCAACAACATATCGTGGTCACTCAGGCCAGCTGGCGGTATATATTCCATACTTGCTATTATGCCTTCTTTAATCGTAGACGCAAAGTCCAAAAGTGATAGCTCCTGACCCTCTCTAAACCATATAGGTTTTCTGACATGCCGGTATCTACAGATCTTGATGACTTAGATCCTGTTCACAAGAACAAATACACTCCCAATCTTTGTGACTATAATTGAAATCCCCAACGATACACAATAAGTCAAATTCACGGCTCTGATAAACAGGTCACATACCGAGTTAAAAGTTTCTTCAGTATCTAACGGGCTTCTATAAATACGTCCGAAACAGTATTGTGCATGTCTAGTTAACTTCATTTCGATCCATACACATTCCTTGTAAACTGGAAACCTTTCGCTTACAAATTCAGCATTAAAACAGTCTTTGACACAAATTCCACGTCCCTATTGGCTACTGTTGCGAAAAGGCTGGCAATAACCATTTAGCTCACAGTATTCGATATGTGTTGAGCTATATTTATAGGTTACTGCATTTGTATGGGAAAATATGAACGAGTTTGTTCGCATAGATATACTGCTCGACCTTGGGAGTGCAGTATATCCATCAGACAAAACGAGTTCATATTTTCCCATACAAATGCAGTAACTTTATATACTCATTTTCTTATTCTACCTAAGGCTTAATTATATAAACAAAAATACACTACAAGAAACAAAGTAACTGAATTTATGCTGTATTTCAAAATAAATACAGAAGCGCAAATTCAACAGTACACAACAGCAATATTAATGCGCACATAACTCCGCCCATAGAAATTTGAACCAAGTCGCGCGCTCGACATCACTTTAAAAAGGAATTTCCGCTTTTTGTATACTTAAACATGAAATTTAGAGTCATATTGTGAATGAATACGCATTGCAACATCTTTTCCAGTTGGTCTGGACTGAATGGATTGTTTTTTTTTTTTTTTATTTTTTTTTTTTTTTTTTTCGATTTTACTCAGTTCCGCTGGACTTATTAGTTGTTTCAATTATACACAAAATACACGTGTATGTTTGGAATCATAATGTGGGGAAAATATGAACTCTTTCAGTTGTAATTATCAAATGGACGCTGTGCAATTTCACGTTCATTTCATTTTGAGTGCAGTAAGTAGAATGGACTTGGAACATAGTCGAAATTACAGTACAATTTCAATAATGTGTAAGCAAGCTATAGAACCCATGACATAGCTCATGTAATTTGGATTTGCAGAACGAAGAAAGTACATTTTGAGGACATTCAAGATGCAGAAATGTAAGTATATTTTTGCCATTCTTATTGCCAGCTAAAAAGGTATGTTTATGCGTGGTCACTTGCATGCTTCCCCAGTTATGTTATGACCTGTACCCAGTTTCATGGCGTCTATCGCTAGCCTAAATCCGAAACATTGTATCAACAAAGTTAACGCGGAAAACTGCAAAGCGTCTGGTTTATCACAATACATTCACCCAGCGGAAATAAGAATTCTTCGTCGTCTTGGCTTACTGTCTCTGAGGCTCTTACTTTTCTAACAAGACCTTCATTTCCTTTTCTTTTCCCCACCAATTTAGTACTTTCACGTAGAAAATGGTACGTATCTGACAGATATGCAATAGTCCTTGCCTTTAGCATGCTTTGCTATGCTATTTTTATATACCCCAGAGATCACTGGTCATAGTCTGAAAAATTCCATTAACGAAATGTCACGAATATTTCTCCTAAATAACTGTTTAAATGATCAGAATGGTATTTTCAATACTGCGTCTCTCACGCTAAATGATCAGAATGGTATTTTCAATACTGCGTCTCTCACGTATGTTGTGGGCATTGTGAATATCACTCTCATTCGTTATTTTGCTTGTTTTAAAATTTCATTTGTGACTCAGTAAACTAGTCCACATCAATTTTTTATCTTTACTTTCAAATACACGAAACATCTGTTTTAGTTCATCCACAAACAAATCTAATAAACTAAACCCTAAAGTCTAATACATGAGTGTACATGGTTTGTTTACAAA
Organism: Megalonaias nervosa; assembly: GCA_016617855.1. NCBI lineage: Eukaryota > Metazoa > Mollusca > Bivalvia > Unionida > Unionidae > Megalonaias > Megalonaias nervosa. The sequence continues at coordinate 14,273 of JAECUM010021710.1, read as the reverse complement.
GTAGTTCCCTTAGGCACGCGTGTCACGTACGTGAGTGCAATATGAGTGCTCAATACCTTGAAATATTGCACGATTCTGACAATGTAACGTTAACGGAGAAAAAAGGAGTATATAATAATTTGGTGTACATATCAAAGCACCGAGTTCTTCCTTCTTGTTGGTTAGTGTGTCTACATTCCCGCATGTGCAACCGTTAAAACTTGTACAATTATGTATATAATTTTCTAAGCCACTTCACTTTCCCTGAGTTCTGGGTTCGTCGCCTGTTTTTGTTAGCCGCTCTACGTTTCTATATAAGATCTCTGGTGAGAATGGTCGTTAAAAAGTATGACTTTTCCCTCAATTTTACCTTCTTTAGTCTTCTCTCCTTGAAGATCACTTTAGTTAATCTTGGTTTCTTCAACTCATCTTTACCTCTAATGTTGCGCCACCCCAGCTTGTCGATCTTAAGTATGTCATTATGCAATCTGAACTACTTGGCAGATGCTAATCACTACATTCATCACTTGCTTACGCTTTGCTTTAAATTTCTGAGCAGGGATATAGAATAGAATAACATGAACCCCCATATGCAAAATACAACAATTTCATCAATTACATAAACGAAATGAAATTGAACATGATATTTGAATGATTCACTTTCTGTTAGAAATAGAAATTTATGCGAAATTAAATTTTTTTTATACCGATAAACAAATTTCATTATATATTCGAATGACTGATTCAACTCAAATTGCCTGCATGTCAGCATCACATGGTTGCTTCTGGTCTTTTCCGAATCACTGTTGGTGATAGGTTGGCATTGTCGTATTTATTTTATCTCTCACTTTCTCTAATTTCTTTGGGTCATTAACCTTCTTGGTTTTAGACTCGGATATTTTCCACTGTGCAGTACAAGTATGGAGCTATTTCCTTTAAATAAACTATACTATCCGACCTAAATATGTGTCAGGTTTTTTTTTCCTCTTCTGGGATCAAACGCTATTCTCACTAACTTTTGCGTCATATATTGTCTTATCGTAATTCAACAGAACTAAGCTATGGTCAGTTTGCAACCTGATCTGATACTGAAACACAAACAGCCTATTAACGTGAATTTATGTCTTTTCTAGCGATTGCTCGCATTCCTAACTGGAACTATAATATGACTAGACCCCTTTCATAACTGTTACGCATAACTATGGGCAACAAATTACCAGCGAACAATGCCGTTCGATACAAGCCGATTTTGTCGGTGGAAAGAATTCACAACTTAATTAGACAAATGAATTAATGGACTTTACTCTTTGTCCTAACTACATTACACCCTAATTAGATATTTACTGACATACATTTCCAGACATAGAAAAATCAGATCTCAGCATGCATGGTACAAATCCATTAAGACAGGTAAATTAATTCTCACAATCCGTATCAGAGTAGCACATGACATTTTCTTGCAATACAGGATACCTATTTCATGCAGATCACTAAATATGAACCCATTCATACCAACGAAATATTGCATGACGTTCTTACAATACCTGAATCATATAACATCTCCGACCAAGAATGCACGATTATTTTCTGAACTCAAGGAAAAATTTAAGTATGAAGTTAAAATGAATCAATTCAAAAACTAATTACAAACTTAAATCAATGCATATCGTATGTGATTGAGACAATACATTTGTGCCTTTTCCGATACTCGCTCCCTTTACTGTGAAGCCGGCTCTCTTTCTGGCTCCGGGTCTCTCAAATTCTTCCAGACCCACGTTCATTGGACAATTTATTTAGCAAGAGAAATTTCTTATCTTCCTTACCACAAAACATAGACTAACTAATTTCGCGAGGGAGATTACTTAAACCTTGAATTTCGTCTAGGAACACCCCCCCCCCCCCTCGTTTAGATCAGCCAATCAGGATTACTTTCTCTAACCGCAACAAAAGTTAACACTCATAGAAGTCAGACATATTCTCTCTAGTCCGCCTTTACTAATAACTATTCTGAAAAATATCATTTCATGACACTTGTTTCAAATGGTCCAATATATCTAAAAGTTTGCTTAGCTTTGTCATTTCCCCCTACATGACCATACGTGAACAACGTTATCGAACGAACTCTAATTTAAAATTCAGTTATGCCCCCCAAATAAGGGAAGTTAACCATTACAACCTGCCATGTGTTTTATATATATGTTTATATATATATAAGTAAGTATGTATAAGGTTGGAGTGTGAGTGAGGTATATGCATGCTATGTTATTATTATTACATACATATATGGCTATTACATGCTATAAGAGCTCGTCACAGTGGGGGAGTATATGAACATCAGTAGGCGGTAGACATGATTAAACTGTGAAATTTAAGCAATGGGCATACTCTATTTGAAGGAGTGTTACATTATGACAGGGCTACGAGATTAGTATTCTGACAATAAAAATACTGAAGGTTTAATAGTAGATCGTCTTGTTCGATTTAATTCCATATTAATTTTCATTAAAGCAAAGTTATATTTTGACATGAGTGTACACTTGGGAAAGCACTACTGATTGTTGGAATGTAAAACAAACCAGTTTCTAAAATAGTACATAATCATTCATACACCCGTGAATGGAACTGGTATACCTACTATAAAGAACGACTATAACCTCGGAATAAAGTGAGACAATCGGTACAGGAGTAAATAACAATAATACAAGTTGACACTTTTGTTAATGAGATATAAATGCCTTTTATATTGTATCTTTTCCCATTTTTAGCAAATTTCTTTCCTTATTCGATTCATTCAATTGATCGTGTTTACTTTTGACATTTATACAACAATATTTTCCTTTCGTGGATATGTCAAATGGTAACAGCCGATAAGGCCACGCCGTTTTTCTTCTGTGTTTTTATTTCTTTGTTTCTTGTCTAAGTTCAAAATTTAAAAAATCTGTGTATATATCATTTTAAAAATGCACTGTATCCGAAAGGAAAAACAAAAAACAAATGAACTTGTTCAAGGTGCCAACAATGGCTCTGATTTAGAAGGACAAATCCTGACAACAGACCATTTTTATCATTTTGTAGTAAATTATATATATATTATATATATATATATATATATATATATATATATATATATATATATATATATATATATATATATATATATATATATATATATAACATATATATATATATATATATATATATATATATATATATATATATATGATATGTCTGTCTGTCTCTATGTGTGTGTGTGTGTAGTGTACATTCGTATCTAACTATCGATTGTAAATGTTCTAAGTTTCGATATAACCATTAGGGCCTAATGAGATAAGAAATAAATGTAACAAAGGTGAATACAGACACGATCGTTTTTTTGTGGGCAACTCTTAGTCCGTCTCAGCATATATAATTGATTAGAACTTTAGGGATGCTGCCTCCAAACTTTACGAGTACCTAATTATGTTATGGCGCTATTTTATAAATCAGTATTTGGTGGAGGTTCTTTATTTTGCCCAACTGGGTCAAGCTTTTTGGTCTTGGGGTCAAAGTTCAGTACTCCCCTCCTTTCAGACAAAAGTCTGTTGGGCGAATTTCCCTCCCTTGTCCTCACAAGACGATTTGCGAACGACCCCTGCCCTGGGGTCTGTAGTTTGAGTTGTCGCTCTTGTCTAATGTTACGTGTTTTTGTACCCTAATTCGGTTGGTCTTACACCAAGTATGTGGCAGTTGTCTATTGGTCTATCTTAGTCAGTTTTATGGTGTGTGCGTGAGTATTTCCACTCTCTCTCCCTTTCTCTTTGACTTTTAACTGTTCCTTATTGATTTTTTCCTTTCTTTTTTCTTAAGGTAAGTAAGTACTAGATTCATATATGTGTTATAGATATGTCACAACATTCGTAAACGGTCTCCTCATCAAAATTTAATTAGTAGCAGCTTTTCCTATTCCTGTCTATCTCCTCGTCTTCCTTCTTCCTTCGTTTTTTTTTTCCATTTCTTCTACATTTTCTCCTTTTTTCCCCCGATCCCTCCATGTTTTGTTGTTGTGCCTTTTCTTTTCTGCTCTTTTTTTTTTGATTTCCTTCTTGCTTTCATCTTTGGTCTTATTATTTTCTTTTCTTCTTACTGTCATCCATTCCATAAAGGGTTCCTGTTGGTTCTTGTTGGTTGCACTTGTTGTTGGAATAGGTATTGCTCTTACCTGTTGTGTATTCTGTCATCCTTACATCCGATAGTTGAATTGTATCGTCCCCTTGTGCAGTTTTTTCCTCCATAGTTATTTGTGGGATGTTGCTACTTTTCTTTGTTGCTTGTTGTTGTTATTGCTGGCTTCTTTATTTGTTTGGGTTGAGATTCGTATTCCTGTCTGTCTGTTCCATGTAGTCGCTCTTTGTTGTTTCCTCCTTGTTGTTGATGTTGTTGTTGCGATGGTTGCTGTTGGCTCTTATTTTCTATTTCTTGTCTATGTTGTTGTTGTTTTTGTAGAACCTGTCTCTCTGTTGTAGATCTTTTCTGTTTTCTCCTTGTTGTTGTTTTTGTTGCTGCTGTTGCTGTTGGCTGTTATTCTTTGTTTTTTGCTGTCAATTACCTTGTTTCTGTTTTTGCTGTTGTTGTTTTTCCCCTTCTTTCCCGTCTATTTTCTTCTCCACCTCCTTCATTGTTTTCGTTTTTGTTGTTGTTCTTGCTGCTGTTCGTTCTTATTTGCCTGTTGGTAATTTTTCTCTCTGTTTGCTGTATTTACTGCTGCTTCTGCTAGTTCCCTTCATTTCTTTCCTCTGTTTCATTCTCACGGTCTGTTTAGGAAACTGTATTTATTTCACCTACATGAGTTTATCCTTCTTGTGTTTTTTTCTCTGATCTTGTGGCATTGGACATCCTTTTAGCACATGACCTGTTTTTCCACATTTTTTTTTTTTTTACATTTTCTGTGGTAGATACACCCTTTGTACCGCGTCATCACTAAAACCCGTGTACGATAAAGATTGGTTTCATTGTCCTTATTTTTTCCTTCTCAATTTCTAACATCCTAACTCCAGTTTTAATCGGATTATAGGGGTAGGTATCCATTCAAGCATTCGAATCTTTGGTTTTAAATTTCCTTTCAAACCGTTCTACTGTAGCTGCTAATGGTATCTCGTATTGCAGGTCCCCTATATGTAATTCTTACTTCTTTTTCTTTGCTTTCCCCAGTATGGGTGATGGTTCCTTTGTGTTTACAGTTTCACCTCCTATGATCATTTCTCTGCATGGGAGTATCGGCTGAGTTCCTTTAGGTCTTAAAATGTATACCTTGAAACCTTTCTTACATAGTGCTTCTGCTAGTTTTTCAAAATCATTGTTTCTCACCTCCAAAGCTACCATTACCGCTGCCATTGATGGTCTTCTTTCTAGGGGTATTTCGGACATATCAATTCTTTGAGTCCCTTCTCTGTACGAACACTCCAAAAATGGTCCTTCTAATGTCTCGATCTTCCTTGTTCTAAACAATTTCTCTAGCTCCGACATTTCCTTGCTATTCGTCATCTTCTCCAGTTGCACGTGCTTCATGAGAATGACAACTTTATGGGTTTATGTGTTTATAAGCCTTGGCTCGCAAAAGCTGGACATTATTCAACGAGTTTCATAAATTTAATATTAAATCATTACCCATTTGAGATTCTTTTTATCCCATAGTTTTTATTTCAGTGGAAATTATTTAGATAGAAAGAAGAACGAATAATTTCGTTCATTCTGACAGAAGGTGCACCTTTCATTTGTTGTTCATAAAATATAGTCCCAAACAAAGTTGAACTAGTTAAAAGAGATTGTACTTTTTCACAAACTGTAAATCAAAGAAAAAGCTTTCATCCGAAAACAGAATATTTTATTACGACAAAATCATTTTTCAAAACAGAATGATTAATGCGATGAGATACCACATTGTTTGATACGGTACACAATAGGCCTAGAGTACATGTTTACTCTAAAATGTCACTTTCAGAGCTAAACATTACATTGTTGCGATTTTCATGTGAAATAGGATTACTGGATGCAGAAATTCCCATATTTACTGTAATGCATTTGTGGCCGGATATTTGCAGTATTTGATTTGGAACAATAGACTGTACAAAAGACGTAAACAAATTTCTTTTTAAGTCGGATTTGCCACAGGGGTTCGTTACAAAGAAAATTAGGAGTATCCGTCCATGAATCAAGGGATGGGGGGGGGTCTAACCTGTAACAATATATAACCCCCCATCCCTTGTTTCATGGACGGATACTCCTAATTTTCTTTGTAACGAACCCCTGTGGGATTTGCATCCCTTATATACTGCATAAATATGATGCGGTTGGATAAAGTTCTGTCAGTTGGGAGACCCATTTATGTCCACATTCGTCTGTGAACAGAGGTGAGTTTATTTACTTCTGTAAGTTAACATTTAAACCACGCTTGTATATAGGGTGGATTTTATATCTATGTTGCTGATATACCGCCCCTTCCCTCCACCCTCTATCAAATGAGCAATAACCTTAGTTTTACTTCTTAATGTTGTTCTTGTCTTGTAGTTTCACGCCATTTTTCTTGTGATGGTATTGTTATACATGACCTAACAAACCCCTGTGGGGGTAACATATCCATGTTCAGACAGCCTAAATAATTTTTCCTCAATTTCCTTTTGCGGGTCGAGTTGAAAAATGGACGCCAAAAATGTTAATTCAAAACAAAACATTCCAGAAGGCGGGGTTAAAAAAAGTTTTCCCACGATCGCAGCCAATCAGTAAAGAGAATACTGCACAATAATTTCATAGGCTTATTTGGACCAATCAGAATCACATAAAGTGATATGTTCACATGTTATATAAAAAATATGAAACTGCAAACGCTATAGGCAAAGTATACCGACTATGTGATAAGGTGTGTTATCAAAGATAGAGAGACCTTAAGTTGCTTTATGAGTGAATTTGTTTTTCTTCAAGATCTGTTATTGCTGTTGTTTGATTTTATATATATATATATATAAAAAAAATCAGTCAGGCACAGCATAAAACAACAAGGGTATCTTCATTTTAAAAGTGCTTCCTAGCGCGTTTACACCATGACTGAGGCGACCTGCCTGAGACAACAATACTGAGATAGGAAAAGTAAGGTTCACAGAACAGCTAGATTTCTCTGTCGCATGGGTGAGAAAATGTACACTTGTTTCAGGAAAATATGAGATTTTATCCAGTCCTGAATCAAAAACGGCGTGGACATGTCCTGTTTTCTAATGATCGTGATGCCGTCTTCCTGGAAATTCGGCAAGCAAAGAACATAATTCGTATTCCGGATAATATACTATCTTTTTCGTTTCTAATGTTGACTGGTTTCTTATCTAGTGATGACTGGAAAGTGTCTAATGACCACTTGTTTCCTGACACCAATGTTCTGCTACAGTTAACATTTACTTTTATTATTCTTGTCATCAGCGATTTGATATTATTGTATTCCTATATTTGTGTACATCTTTCTCTTTTAGTATATATATATATATATATATATATATATATATAACATACATATATATATATATATATATATATATATATATATATATATATATATATATATATATATATATATATATATATATATATACACACTTTGTTTGAAATCGAAATTTGCTTCAATTTTCATTTTATTTACTTTCAAACTACTATTTGTGAGACCTAAATTTATTAAAATAAACTAAATATCAATGAAAAGATTGTGAGTTTTACCTCATTGCACTTTCTTCTATGATTACAAATGAAAAATGAACGGTTGATGATAAATTTTATATACATTCTTTAAACTCTTGTATTAAAACGATATTAAAAATAGACATAACTGATTCATTTTGATACTTTTTTCGTATAATTGTTTTTGCTATTAAAGTGTTCTGTTAGATTTGCCCTTGTCACGAATCTTTAGTCTTGTAAATAGGTCGGATTTGATTTTTGTGTTATGTATTTGGTTTCTTTTGCAAGCTGATTCTTCCCCAGAAGAAGAGCGTGATTAGCTGGAAAGGTTGGGAAACTTTTTCGTAACTACACAGTTACTGATATTTGTATGGAAAAAAACACACACAAACACGCACACGCACAGATAAATACACTAAAGGAAAGCAAAATTTAAAAGAAGAACAAAAATACCGATTAAGGGAGATGAAAAAAGAACAAAGCCAAAGTAAGTCACATTGACACTATAGGCAGGCCTTTTTCTTCTTATGACTTAATAACACTCAGACTGAGTGCCACTGATGATTTTGGCAAATTTTATCTTGATTTTGTTTGCTACAGCACTTGAGGCAATATTTAGGTCTACATGTAGTAAAGATATGGGAAGCATGTAACTATACTTAATGATAGAATTATAATAATTGGCGAGTGGAGTGATGACTGACGATAGAAAGGGTAGAACAAATTTAACATTTTGTGTGTGCTGCACCGCTGCAATTTCCTGTGTTTTGTGTTTTTGTTCATGTCCGCATTATCAAAACCACATCATGAACAATACAATGTAACAATCTCCAATACAATGCAAGTGATTGTTTTATCAATCGATAGGTGACAAAAAACTTGTATTGGTTCATTCAGACATCATGGAAGGTCATGTTGGGTCACAGTGGCGAGAAATATTTACTCACGCCCGTAGAGACTGGTAAGGCAGGTTTATGCATATTTATTCAAGAAATCTTCGCACAGTCAGCCACGGTGATAAAGGATCGTAGTGGGTTATCGCCCATGGCTTTCAACGCTGTAAGCGCCTCGTTAGCCTATTCCATAGATTAGGTCACACCTATATATCAGAACAATTGTTTTTATAAAATATCAAAATCTGTAAAATATTTAACTCAGAATTTGTTCACTATAAAATATACAAGGAGTAAAGTTTGGAATAATTTTGAATGTCGAATATAAAATCACAGTTCATTTGAAAAAAAGATAATGGGAAGATTTAATATTTTTTGAGAAAATGTAAAACGAAAAGGATACAAAAATTCAGCCGTTCATGTACTCGGTTACAAACTGGGAGGACAATACCATTTTTTTAATCCACAAAAGAATATTGGGATATTCTTCACTTATTTATTGTGGATAAACAATAAACTTGTCAAAATTTCATACAGAAGACACCATTGTAAGAGAGGATAAGTATTAAAGCAAAAGGTACTTGACACATAACATATACACACAATCTGAAAAAAGATTTAATATGGAGAGAGACCATACTTAACACAGAACTTACGTATAGAAACTGAAAGAATGAATCTAATAGTAAGAGAGAGAGAGAGAGAGAGAGAGAGAGAGAGAGAGAGAGAGAGAGAGAGGCAGAAAAAGATGGAGCATGATGGTTGAGTATTTAGGTTCTTTTCGACACTTAATGTGTCGTATGACGCTGCAAGAAGCGTGTAAGTACGTACGTATGTATATATGCAGTGCAAGTTGAGGCTTTTGTTCAAAAGCATGTATCGCAATTGTCTAGGTTTTGTACGCTCACATTCTCAGAAAGTACTACGGAAAATGATGAGTTAGCAAGTTACCTGATAATAATAATTTTAGGTTCATTTATTTTCGTCACGTGTAGGTATTACTACTCAATTTTCAGAAACTTTACAATTTCTTTCTTATTTTTCATATTCTATAATTGTGTGTCATGGTGGAGCGATATATTGCAATAAAACTGTCAGTTTTAATATTTATGTGCCTGAGGGATTTTGACTCAGCTACGTTTCGCTTATGTTCATTTGTCAATTAAAAAGACACAAGAGGGTGCCTGTCACTATAATATCATGCGATAGCATCAGGCAGGTGAAATATTTCATATTTCAGAATTTACATACATATATCATGCGTGAGAGAGAGAGAGAGAGAGAGAGAGAGAGAGAGAGAGAGAGAGAGAGAGAGAGAGAGAGAGAGAGAGAGAGAGAGAGAGAGAGAGAGAGAGTATTCTCTCTGTCTTATTTGCCCCAGTATATTAGTACATTATTTTCCTGAAGATATTTTTGGAAACTCTTCGTGATCTTCTTGTGCTTCTTACTTTTTAAACTTTCATTTGTAAGTTTTATTGTTTAAGACGTATTTTAATGATTTATTGTAAACTCATATATTTACTAAAGGGAGAAGTTAGAATGAATCGTGTCACGAGAATCATGAAACACATACTGATTGGTGTGCTTGGAGATTTCTAGAAAGTGGGAGTTTCCCTTGTCAATATTTGTATCACGTTCTCTGACGTTTGATACTTTTCATTCTAAAAGTGAAGCTGCCGTGTGTAAGTGGATAACGTGCCGAACTACCTTCGGATCAGGGGGCCCTGAGTGGCCGAGTGGTCTAAAGCGCTCACCGTTCCGGATCACTGCCATCTCACCACTGTCTGCGTGGGTTCGAGTCTCAGGCTCGGCTAACGTGGGTACGTGAGAAGGCCTGTCAGTAGCTTCTCGTGGGTCGGTGGTTCTTCCCGGAGTTTTTCCAGGGTTCTTCCTCCACCAGTTATACTGGCCGCTATGTATAGCATATCCTGTGCTGAAAAATGGAGTTAAACCGTACAACAACAACCTTCGGATCAGCTCAGCTCGGCTGCAGTGGTCAAGACATTTTACTTTATTTGCCTTCACGTGTTGATGTGCCGTATAACACCAAACATACAAACATTAATTCTAGAAGTTCTCGGTGTCACTGTATATGTGTGTAAGGTAGTAATATGTACCCGAAAGATATATATATATATATATATATATATATATATATATATATATATATATATATATATATATATATATATATATATATATATATATGTGTAAGAAATGGTTGTATGAGGAGCTAGAAGGATGTGTGTGGGGAGTTGGGGTGTGACAGCTGTATATTTGTATGAAGAACAAGAATGACGTGCGTGTATGTATGTATGTAAGAAAGTTACAAAGAAGAATCGGGAGAAAAGCCTGTCCACATTATATATTTTTAGATAAAAGTGATTCAGCGCAACCATGAAATTAAATTATTAATGTGTTCCGTCCTAAACTATAATCCCGCACAAAATGAAAATAATAGGGAAAAAGATAGTTAAGATTTTACTTAATCATTATGTCATAAAATTCTACCTGCTTTACCAGGTCATAATATTAAAAGCATTCGAATAGCAGACTGGTATTGTTCTGTCAACGTTAAAGAAGAAGAGGAAGATCGATAGCTATTGTTCCATCTTGATGAATTAGTCAAGGTCAAAGTTCACAATAACTGATGTCTGAATAATAAGTATTTGCCCCGACGATCAAACAACTGTGTTATTACCTTGACAACGACAATCAATTTTGCAACCTTTGATGAAAGTTTCGTGTACCTTCACAAAAGTAATAGTAACTACGTGAAAACACTGTGTAGGAATGTATATAACAGTCTGATAATTAAGCTGTTTTATGGCACGTGTATCTCTCCGCCTGCACGGAGTGAATAAGCTATCTTGACTGCTGCATTATATTTGTGATATTATAAAACTCGCTGTAAATTACATAAACATGTTCGTTGTATGTGTATGGGAGTTATAAACGTGATCCGCGTTATAATTGCTCGAGCCTTACACTGAAGGATGTTTATGTAAGGTTGTGTCTTGCATTAAAAAATATAGCTCAACTAATTGCGTGAAATCACAGTATCACTGGATCTCAAGAGCGAAGAACCAAAGTAAAATGAAATAAAATTTTGTTATGATGAAACAAAATTTTACCCATTTAATAGAAGCCATGAACATACCCGCGTTATAAAAGGGATAGCATGATACTGAGGGCGCAGTAGTGAGAAACCACTGTACATATCACTGAAATCGATAAAAGAGCACCGTTTCTGAAAAACGCAAGAAGTAAAATTAAGTATGGAACACGTGGCGTCAATTTAAAGAATTCAGTATAAGCTTTTCCACGTGCTGTCTTTATTCTTTATGGAACACTTACGTTTATTCGAGTGATCAACTGGTCTAAAGCGCGCACCTTTACCGATCACTGCCATCTCACCTCTGTCCGTGCTGGTTCGATCTTGGGCTCGGCCAATTTGGATATGTGAGAAAATTTGCCTTTTAGCTTACCGTGGGTCGTTAGTTCTTACCAGTTTTTTTCCCGGTTTCTTCCTCCAACAGTTATATAGGCCGCCATATATAGCCTATCTTGCTCTAAAAAAAGGCATTAAACCCATAACATGTACATCATCATCTTTACTATATGGTACCGAATAAGAAACCAAAAAGTTCGAAAATAATAGTTTACATTAGGGGGACAAATTAAATGTTGTCACTGAATAAAAATATCTCAAAAAGGCTCAGATTGTCACAACCTTTATTCCATCCGGAATTAGCATTGTTCCAATTTATTCATTGAGACGACTCCCAAGTCTTGTAATTTTGGATCCCGTAAGTCACGGTACCTTTTTATGTGATTCTTTTTATTTATAAAACGGACTGTAACGAGATGCACACATATAAAATTTAGTTCTTGTCTTAAAGGAGCTTCTGAGTACCATTATAAAACGTTCAGTGCTATTTACTTCCATTATAATTCTATTCGGCACAATAAGGAAAAGATCTATAACTGACGTATATATTAACATTGGAAATATAAGAAAGTTTTAAAAAATCTTTGCATACAGCAAGGTATATAGACATAGATGTATGTACTAATAAAATGTATAAGGACATATTTTCATATGATGGCTAATTCTAGCTTGCTAGATTATAATGTCGTTAAGATGCTGTCATTTGTCTAATTCCTATAATTTATCTAATTGTAAAATTTTATATGAATTAATAAACTCGTTAGACATAAATTCATTATATGGTTTCATTAAAAACAAAAATTGTATAGTTTGCGTTTTATTATGCAAGGGTCGTACCATCGCAGTCCAAATTTGCGAGTACATCTCAAATACACATGCTTAAACTTATAGGCATAACTCCGTCGAATACACAAGTTCAGACTTATTAGCATAGCACCATCAAATACACCTGCTCAAACATATAAACACAACTCCCTCGAATGCACCTGTTCAAAACATAGACACGACTCCCTCGAACATATAGGCACAGCCAGGCCGTTAAATGAGCCCCAGACCGTACTGATAATGATTGAAGTTGTAGGTGCTGATCTCGCCTATTCTTTATAATGTGCAAATCTATGCACACACTTCTTTTCCGCAAACAACGGTGTACAGTTTATACATTTACCGGTAATATCTCTCCGCTCTTGTGTTCGGGTCAGCTCAAATGTCCTTTTGGCAATATGTACAGAATATTTCCGTATAAAATTTTATGTTCGAGAAGTTGTAAATCCACATGGAATAGCACAACTCTACCTACTGTAGCCATTTCAAGTTTCTTGTTTATGTTGGACGATAACTGGGAATAAGCCTTTTCCTGAGAAACGCTCAACAAGATGGAATTCCAAAGTATTGCGGTCTTTCTCTAGAAATGGTATGGTCAGGTTTTCGGTTTATTTTGAAGTAAAGCTTAATCAGAAAACATCGGTGTACAGGAATGTGTGACTTGCACAATATAAATTTAAAGCATTAAACTCATGAAAATGTTTATATTTGCTCCTATTTTATTTATTTCTTGGGGGACGGGAGGAATTAGTTACTTTAATTCATTTGAGTCTAAATTGCTGCTTATAGGAACTGTCATTATTAACAAGTGAACCATATTTCAGTTATAAAGCTCATTGCTAGTTGTTGCATGATTCCTGCATGTCATTTTCAGCATATATGGGCTGGTGCGTGTAGGCAAGGCGATGGGTGCCGTTTACCCGCGGACCTGGGTTCGAATCTCCGTACAGTACGAGTTAAAAATTCTCTAACCTGTAGGATAGTATTATTTGTATTAAATATTAATTCTGCCTACTATTATCAAGCATTCTTCTATAGAATCCAAGGATAGCTCTTTCCGTTCTGTCTGGTGTATATTTATAATTCTATATAATTAAGCCTGTATACCTTGATTTCTTTCATAGGAATCCAGAACGACTATGTAGATAGATGAGAATTAGTTACCAGGTCGTCATGCGAGTGTGTCTGCTACGCACGAGTGCATATAACACCGATTCAGCGCCATCATTTTTTGGTGATGCGTGCTTGGTCGTGAAGGAATATGGGCTGGTGCGTGCAGGCAAGGCGATGGGTGCCGTTTACCCGCGGACCTGGGTTCGAATCTCCGTGGAGTACGAGTTAAAAATTCTCTAACCTGTATGATAGTATATATATATATATATATATATATATATATATATATATATATATATATATATATATATATAACA